>LPNX010363350.1:366832-434156 GCA_001517045.1 Pseudotsuga menziesii | reverse complement strand
TGAGGTGAACTTGTTTTTTTCCCCTTTCATCCTCCACTCTTTCCTCCATGAAAAAGCATGTATGAGCTGCCATTTCACCACTCATTATCTTTCCCATGCACCCTTGCCAGTTCGTGAGCCTCATGACAGATTTGGGATCAGCTTTTTACACCTATGGGGGATTTGCCTATTTTGGGTAAGCCTGCTTTATGCTAGTTTTGGATGCCTCCTTATGCATTCGACCTATTGATGTATTCTATATATTCAGAAACCCATGTTATTACAGGGTTTTATATTGTACATTGAGTTAATATAATTTTGTGTTACAGCTCCATATTCAGTCTCCGTTGTTGACAATTTTGCATGATCAATTGTAATTTGTTGTGAGTGAAATTAATCTATTGCTGGTCAGAATTTCTACAACTAGTTGAATATGCCAAAGATAAGATTGCTTGTGATGTATTATATGGACTCATGGGAGATGATAAATATAGAATTTTGAATGGGATGATATACCTAAGGGAATAATTTATTTGGTTTGAGATTTAGTTCTTATGTACAAAGTTTTGTAGGAAGCACATGATTCCCCATTAGCAGGTCGTCCAGGGATCTTCAAAACCTATAGGTAACTAAGGAAAAGGTTCTATTGGAAGGGGATGAAGGAATATGTTCACAAGTATGTGAATTAATGTAAGGTATGTCAGAAAAACAAATCATAACTCACATACCCAGCTGGTTTATTACAACCATTGCCCATTCTAGAGAAAAAATGGGACAATATATCGATGGATTTCATCACCAGTTTGCCCAAATCCTTGGGAAAGGATTGAATATATGTGGTAGTGGATAGATTGACTAAGTTTTCTCATTTATTTGTTGTTACATATTCTTTTAGTGCTACATAAGTGGATTACATTTTTTCAAAGAAATATTCAGATTGTGTGGGCTCCCCAAGAGCATTGTGAGTGATAGAGATGGTAGATTCAAGGGTTCTTTTTGGAAATAAATTTCTAGATTGGTGGGCACTCAGTTGACTCCAAGTATAAGATACCATCACCAAACATATGGAAAAACAAAGAGGATGAATAAATGGTTGGAAGGGTACCTCTGAAACTACATGGGAGAACACCAAAAATCTTGGACAAAATGGCTACACTTGGGTGAGTTTTGCAACAAAATCACCTTTCACATGTCAATAGGGATGTCTCCTTTCAGATAATTATATGGTTATGATGCACTTACATTTGATGATACGATATTTGGTGATAGTAGAGATCCAAAAGCTAGATATTAGGTGGAAGAAAGCCAAGAAATTTTAAAGCTTTAAAAAACAATTTATAGGTTGCCCAAAATCAGCAAAAACAATGTGCAGATAAAAATAGAGAGGAAAGGACCTTTAAGGTTGATGATTTAGTGTATTTGAAGTTGCAGCCATACAAAAAACCATCTCTTAAAAGGAATGGAGCAGAAAATCTAAATCCAAGATACTATGGGCCCTACAAGGTAATCCAGAATATTGGAGAAGTAGCATATGCGTTGGAACTTCCGGAAGGGAGTAAAATTCATAATGTATTTCATGTTTCTTGTCTCAAGAAATATATTGGTCAGAAAATTGTCATTTCAGATACACTCCCTCCTTTGAATGATGAAGGACAACTCACACTTATTTCGGAAAAGGTTTTGAAGACAAGGGAGAGAAGATTGAGGAGAAGAACAATCAAAGAATACTTGGTGCAATGGAAGGATCTACCAAGTGAAGATGAACCATTGGAAGAGGAGAATATTTTTCAGCATACAAATCTTAAATCACCTAAGGACAATTAATATTGGGTGGGAAGAATGTAATGTCCCCGTTCAAATAATTGCATAGCTAAAAAATTCCATCAATCCTACTAGTTCCCCTGGTTGGGTGGAAACATTGGGAGGTTAATAAGGGAGATAATAAATGGTGTGTAGACATTAGAAGGAATACACATTTTTTTAATGGATTTAATTAAATTAATGCAAGTGAAAAATTAAATGGATATGGAGAATGGAGATACATGGATACTATGGGGCCCACTCAAGCTAGAATTCCTATGTTAAATGGCATCCTCCTCTTGCAATCGTGAATATATGGGAATACTAATGTTTTTTATGGATTATAAGGTTAATATACTTGTACATATACTTCATAGGTCTAATTTGGGATGAATTGTAACTTACATGGGGAGAGGAAGGGCCAAATGGGAGTTTCATGGACACTTGTCTTCATTCCCCTTACATTTATTCTGATGTAAATTGTATGCTACTTAAGTTCAGAAAGATCTCAGGTATAAATTCCAATAAATTTCATGTATTATTGCTCAATAATGAAGAAATAGTGCCATTTCCCCAGTACCTTGTTGTAAACTCTTGTAGTCTTGATGGATTCGAATGGATGTATAAAATATTGATGATTTATGAATGAATGGAATGCCAATAAATTATATTATGGGTTTCATGTTCAGTAACTGATAATTTGTGGCCATTGGGTCGAATTTCATAGAAATTGGAGCAAACTACACCTCATTTACCAAAGGGTCCAAAACTAGTTTTTTATATCTAATTGAAAGAAGTGATAACAGCCATGGGAGGTCAATTGGTTTGCATATGAGGCTATAATAATGTATTCTACACATACCCTAATTCAATTTAGGAATTTGAGTGGGTTTCTGCAAATTTGAGAAGCCATTTCTACCACTTACCAAGGGGGGGGGGGATTTGAGACCAAAATTGCGAGTAAAATAATCTATCTTTTTCAGAATTTAGTACATACTTTTAGAAGTGATTGGAGGGACATAATAAATCCCTGAAAATAATAAT
This sequence comes from Pseudotsuga menziesii, assembly GCA_001517045.1. Classification (NCBI taxonomy): domain Eukaryota; kingdom Viridiplantae; phylum Streptophyta; class Pinopsida; order Pinales; family Pinaceae; genus Pseudotsuga; species Pseudotsuga menziesii. Next base: position 431,333 of record LPNX010363350.1, on the reverse strand, counting down.
TAATTTATTATATCATTCATACACCTTTTCTAAATATTTGGGAGAAATTGGGCTGATTTGGAGACCAAGACACTAAAACTAGTCAAGAGCCAAAATTGTGAAAAATTTGGAAAAATGGGCATTTTGGTAAAATTTTTAAAAAGGGACATCACAAAAAAGTACTATAACATATCCCCGCATCCTAACCTATGTCTAAATACACCCTTTCCTTGATTTTCTAGTACAAAAGTGGATGCCACCTATACTAACTTGACAACCTAGAACCCGGGAGAGGTAACATTGGCTAGCTAGAAAACCTAGCCTCTCCTAGAAGGAATCTAACCATTGTCATCACAATAAATTGGGAATCATGTATCAACACAACTCTCTCATTACCCTAGGTATCATAATGGAATAGAGTGGGAAATAAATCCATGTGTATCAACATACAAATTCTATACCTTATCAAAACCATATTTTGTTGCTATCGGGATTATTAAAATGCATCAACTTATCATCACTTCGGTAATTAAGGGTTTCTACAAAATATGACTACACTAGGATTCAGATCTAGTATCTCACTATTACATTGCCCCTATTCCCTACATACTAGTACTTTGCAAACATGCATTCATAACAATATCTAGATTTAATCAACAACATGCCGATATTATCAACATCATTTCCTTTAATCACATAAAATCATTAAATCGATCACATCATGGGTTGGTATCCATGTACCACATTATATATATCACATTTCATCAAGTACTACAATCAAATATATGTTGTCATTATGAAATAAAGGAATCTCATGATAATTACAACATAGTAACAATATAAGCATAATAACGTCATTAGAATGATAACATCATAACATCATAATCATAGTATCACCATAAGCATATTAGCATCATAAACATAGTAGCAACATATAATTAGGTCTAACATGCCGAAATATAGTTCACTCAATCTAGCTGAGTCCAATGGATAATAAACAAAATAAAGTGTGGTAAGTATGACGGTTAACATGGTTAGTCAAAATATGGGGGTTTACATATACCCACCCTACATTGTTGAGCATGTGATTGTGTGAAATTCTTCAATGGAACTGCTCAAGGAAGGCTACATTGTTGAGCATGTGATTGTGTTGAGAGTAAAGAGTAAGGAAGTGCCATCAAGGAAGTGATAACCCATCGAGGAAATGTTTGGGTTGATCACATCCGCGAAGAGAAAATAAACTTTCATGTGGAGAAAGTTGCATAGTTCCATCACTAGTGATTCGAAGGACCTGTGTGAAGAATCCAACCCTTGATAGTGAGACATACATACAAAATGTCCTTAACCCGCACTCTCTCTCTCTCTATTACCTAGTACTCATCCTAGGAACTTAGTCATAATCATGTAGAGTTGTATCCTTGACATTTACTAGGTCCTTTGACAGGATAAGCACCCCACCTCTAGGTGGCCTGGCGAGTATCCTCGATCAAAGGAGGTTCCATGGAAAAATATCTTGCCAATAATGTCCATCTTATAGGATTAATAGGTCATCCTATTAAAATCAAACACACACAACAAGGAAAAGTGTGTTCATGGACCAAACTTGTTATCATTAACTCATGAAACCTATCTGATTTTCAGTCTAATATATATATATATATATATATATATAGATAGATAGATAGATATATATATATGTTTCAAATTCGGGAGCCTCTGTGTTTTCCTTCATCATAACTAGGCCAGAATAGATTTATTTATGGAAGGGATTCTTCTAGGTATCCATCAAATACTCACCAAGCATGATTTCTGGCTGAACATATATTTCTTCTCCATTTTTTTGCAGTTATATACTATAATATATTTCTAAATATAATTTATTTTATGTATATGCTCAGGATCAATGCTCTAGGTATAGGCATCAATGCCCACCATTAGGAACTAGATAGGTATTTATATTGGCTGCAGAAGTTAAATTTTATTTTTGTTTTATAGATTCATAAGGAGGAGGATTTCAATTAAATTCTTGTCTTGTTAACTAGGCTTGAACAAATTGGATATGTGGACTAGAGACTTCTTCGAGGGCATGTTGCGCACTTACCATAAGGTATTGAAAAAAAAGGTGTGTTGTATCTATCTAGGACTCCCTTCTAAGAAGAAATGGAAGGGTGGTTGTAATACATCAAAGATAATTCTTAATTATTTATTATTTTGAATATTTTGACAATAAAGTGAAAATAAATGTAAATGGATTATTATAATTATTGAATAAATAAATGACTGAAAGGAAACATAACTCAAGTGGCTATTAGAAGAGTCTTAAATGACCAAAAAGGGGAAAACACAAATGAAGAAAGTTGCTGAGTTAGTACTCAAGTGATGCACGAGGCATCTTCCCCCAAATTAGGTCAAGAATCTTTGTGGCTGCTACAGAGCAGGAGGCTCGTAAATGACTAAGTTCTAGGAAAAATACTATAAAATAGTATGTCCATGAAGCAAGCGGGAGGATGGAGATGGATGAGAATTGATTTGTTGATGCAAAGGGATGGTGAATTGATCATATTTTGTCCTTGTTGTTTAACAAAAAGGTTGGGGGGTTTTGGAGCAACTAAGACTTGGATACTCTAGGAGTTGGTTTGGAGGAACGACAACTTCAATTATGTTTTCCCAACACGATTGATAAGTTTCTCACTAAATTATTAACTATTTAATATTGATAATAATTGTGTGTTGTAATGCCCTAAAATCTATAATTAAAAAAGCTTTCGTAGGCTAATAATACTGCTAAGATCATAAGGACATCTTCTTTTTACTGCGGAATTAAACCTTGATAAAGACTAAGCCTAAGTTCTTCTATTTTTTTCCTTGTGTGTGATGTCTATTTGACGATGATGTTTACATGTAATTTTTCTTATATTTTGATGTGCATGTAGTTATGTACATGTTTATCTAGTTTACTAATGTTGCTGATGTCATTTTTTTCATGTTTGCTTTTATCTTGTGTTATCTAGTTCTTATTTGTTACAACGCAGAGGATGACTTAACTCTCTATGTTAAGAGGAGGAGTGGCAGGATTTTTCTCTAACGACTCACTCAAAAAGGTAATGTATCCTATGATACTAGGCTTACTTAGTTCTTTGTGAACTAACACATGGTGTACCTATCTTACTATAGGTGACTTGCCTATAAACCTATGCTCATAAACATGACAAAAAAAATCATTGAACATACATATAGCTATTCCTAAGCGCTATATAATAAAATAATGTAATAAAAATCCCATGCTCAAAGATTTGAGCTCAAACTAAAGGAGGAAGGGGTTTTAAGCCTAATGTAAAAATACATGCTTTTAAAGTATGAAATAGAGGGCTTATGCTTTAATAGAACTATGTGCATTTTGAAACTATGGAAAGAGGGTTTTTCATTTGAATGGAAAAACATGTGAATTCGGAGTATAGAGGAGGCATTTTCGATTTGAAACTAAGTGGAGGTGAGGCTGGCGCTTTTAATGATACACATGATGGGAAGGATATAGCCTTAACCCTTGCCTTAGTTTTTTTCTCCTGTCATTTGTTTGGTCTTTCTTTTGGTATTGATGGAGATATATGCTTGAGTGATGGAGCTGCATAGACTTTGTTTGGAATATAGTTCTACAACAAAACTCTTAATAGGTATGCAAAGGATTCCATTGTGTTTTATGTTGTTTAAATTCTTGTTGTGTTTTGATACATATTGCATACTCCTCACATGTTTGTTATTTGTTATTGTGGAGGTTTGGGGACAACAAGATTTCTCTACAATGTTTAGCAAGGAATTAGGTCAACTTGCACAAATATGGGTAAGCCCATGTGGAAGGAGCCTTTACCCAATTACTTGGTAATTTATAGTGTGTTGCAGGGTTTATATGTTGTGAAGTTTTACCGACCTCTCTGTTGGGATTTCACCTGGGTTTGGAAAGACAGTGATGATACTAATGCTTTAGTTTTATTAGCCTGTATATTTGGGTTTGGGGATTCTCATCGCATTCGGGATTTTTGTTCTAATATGTGACTATGTAAATGTTTATGGCTCTATAATGAGTTTTTGTTAATTAATTTTACTCTATGTTTCTTTATGCTATGAGCTCTTTGATTTTCAATCAATGAATTTAAATTTTATTAGCACCATTTCTCTTCAATGGCACTACGATATCACTATTTCTATATTCAATGTTAACTGTCGAATGTGGTTTGGGTATTAAAACCCTATTGTGGTTTAATTAATGTATTCATCATTTTTAAATGGATGTCGCTCTGTTAATTCATTTATTTGGGTTTAGTTAGACATTTTACCTATGTTAATGATGTGTTGATGGTTTTAGATGCGGCCACAATGGAGTGGCCCATTCTTTCCCAAAATGGCATGGTTGATGTGTAACTCAAGTTTATGTTTTATCTTCATGTGTGTACAGGATTATGTTATTTTGATTTAATGAATTCATTAGTGTTGTATTGTTTTTATGGTGGTTTAATTATATAACTGGTTTCGCTCCCATCCGGGGCTTTATGTGATTCGATCCTGGGTCGATCGTTAGATGGGGTTTGATGTTTATTTAATGTTGTGGATATTTTTTAAGCATTGTAAATAGATTTATCTTTTAATAATAATAATCCAGAGCTTATGGGTTTCGAGCTTGGGTGGCATGGGTTAATGGTTTGTGTTGTTGTTTAACATTTGGTTAATAATATGTATATGTGTAATTTATTTTGTTTATTCTTTTAATTGTTTGACGCTCATTTAGCTAGAGCGTATGAGATCTTGTCTGGGAAAAATTAAACTCAATTTATAGTTATGTTTGTTACTATATTTATTAAAATGGTTGCGTAGATAGATTTGGTTTTGAAAATCGAAATGATAGTCTGCCGGTCTTTAAAGATTTGATGTTGGGAAGATGTATAATGTTTATAAGTTTTGTATTTAATAGTATAACCATTATTCCTCTTGAATTCGTGGATAGGCTCTTGGACTTTGCATCATGAATTATAGTAAATCTATTTGTTAACTTAATTTGTTATTATTTATGTGTAGATGGGTTTTATCTATTATATGGTTGAGTTTGCTCACAAATTTAATATGCCATCGCTGCATTAACTTATGTGTTTGAGTTTATTTAAAGGGATTTGATCAATGGTTTAATGCTTATCAATATGTATTCAATCTATATAATATTTGTTTTATTGTTTGAGCATAGTTTATTTAGTTATTCTTTTGGTTTAGTTAGATACATTTGTTTTAATATCTAGTTTATTTTTAATCAAGTCATAGACTTGTACACGTTATTTGTAAAATATACCTAAGGGTTTTAGTTTTAGTAAATTTTGATGGAGGTCTAATTATTAATGTTATCTAGAAACAAGGGTTTAATTCTATATTAAAATTTTGACAGCAACTTCTGAAATTTGTTAAATATAATTGAAAAGGAAATTTAATCCAAGAATCTATCTTAGAATTTTAAGGCTCAGATTCAAATTAAACAAATGAAAAAATGTGAAGCATGTATTCAAACTCGAAGGTAAAATTGCACATCTTTAATCTAAAGCATATAATAAATATAAGTATAACTTGTAAACAAAGTTACCTCATACCTACAACTATTCATCTTGTTAATGGCTAAAGAACCCTCCACACTTGAACACATATAATTAATAAAACCCTAGCTACTTTTGACCTTATATCTGATAACCATATAACTTTGGAACTACCATGTTCCTCCCAACCATGACCCAAAACCGTTCTTGGTTCTAATATGGATCCCCCTGAACTCGCTCCATCATGCAGTGATCTAAAGCTCCTAAAGGTGAGGCTTCTCCTATTTGGAATATCATGCTCTGTATAAGAAATGTTTGTTTTTGGAAAATGCTCTCCAAAACTATTTAGGAATAATGATCATCTCCCCCAAGCCTTCTCTTCGTTTGGGTATTTATACAAAATATTTTAGGAAAGGGGAGTTGTTTTAAACTTCAATTAAATCAAGAATTCATTACTTTATTGAAAATAATCTTTAATTTATTTATATGGATTTAATAGTTAGTTTGTTTATCTTAGGAACTTTTTACTAGTTTCTAATTGAACTTTACATTCGAATATTTAATTAATCATTTTAGTTAATAATAAATACATGGACTCTTTATTTATTATTTTAGTTATCTTTATTAGCTTATATATATATATATATATATATATGTTGGAATACAATCCATCGGGATTATACGTTATTGTAAATATTAGGAATATGAAGAAACTCTCGGATGTGTGATCCCAAGAGTCATTGTAGATGTATAAATAAAGGAATTCTATGGAGAAATAATAAGCATTTTTCGGGGGTTATTCCACCTAACAGTGGTATCAGGGCTCCATAAATATTTCCTGCATGCCTATCAGAGCTACCTTCCATAACTCCTGGCTGCTGTGTCCCAGTCCTGGCATTTTGCATGCCAATGTATCCATTCGGTCCTTTTGTGCTTACTTACTTGTCTATCCCTTGCCAGATTGCTAGTTTGTTCTCTCTGGCCTTTGCTTGTTCTGCTTTGCTTGGAGTTGAATGCACTGCCTTTGGCGTTACTCCTCCATAATATAGCCTGCCCTATGCTACTACACACTCTCAGAATTATTCTCATTATTCTGTTGCATGTTCATCCATTCCGTTACATATTCTTGTCAGTTGCCAATCTACGTTGAGGAACGTTTATGAGGTATAGAACAGTCTTTTGAATTCTACGTTCTTTTATAATTTGTATTGATAGGATCTCCGATTTCATTTGGAATGGAGACCATCCCACTCCATGAATGATGCAATTTCCATCTCCTGTAACTCTGCGTTCTTTGTGACTGTCAAAACCCTAAATCGTGACCTCCAGTTCATAATTTCCTTACTTCCCTTCCATGTGAGATCTCGCCATCATACCGTTTTCAATAAAACAACAAGGAACCATTAGTCACCTGAGTGTGAGAGTAATGCACCGCATTCTGCATTTTGAATGTGTGTGAATCTTTAGTAGTTTGAAAGGCATAGAATGAGCTGCTGTGTGCTTGACCATGCCTTTATGGATTGATCTACTTCCAAAGAAATTTATACGAGCTCGGAACCCATGGAGGACTCTGCAAAATCTTAGGGAGCCCATCGAAGAATTGTGCCCTCATTCAAATGTGTGGAGGTAAAGCATTTTTGCTATAATTTCCTGTGACCATTGGGAAATACATAAAATGTAAATTTTTCCCTAGCTTTATGCATGGAGTTTAATTGGAAAAGTATACAAATATTTTCATTTGTGTTGGGTGAAAGAGGCCCGTGACTGCTATATATGATGTGAATGGTGTATTGGGGCCGTGAAATTGAATAGTATATTCTTGGAACTGTTGCGTGAAGAATTTCTTCTTCCTGAATTGCTGCGAACTGAAGCTGCTTATATCCACTCAAACGCCCGAAGCTACATATGATACCATGAAGGACCATGGAAGCTGAGAAGACTGTCGCGTTGAAGAATAGGAGCTGAGGATTGCTTCCTATATGAATGCGTGGGAAACCCTTGATTCATTTTCAAATTATTTCATGTAATTTTCTTCTATGTAAATCAGTGGAGGTGAGGTATGTAATGGCTTAAAAATGGTTTGCATTAGATGTTTTACAACGAGTTAATATTGACATTTTTGTAAAGCTTGAGGAAGGTGGCAGAGACTTAGACCTGCACCTTTACTCTTTCTTCTTTTTCTCCTATTATTTTAGTTGCAAGCAAGTGACAAGTTCAAATCTCTGACATTTGACACCCTGGTAGAGAAGATAGCTGACAGAGAGAAAGATTTTGGTAAGAAGACAACCGAGCATTCTGGAGAATCACTTTTCTTTGCTCAAAAAGAAAAGAACCACACCAAAGACCAATCCAAAGATCATCCCAAAGGATAAAGTAGCATGCGAGGCAGAGGAAGAAGAAAATTCAGAGGTAGAGGAGGCAGAAACAACTCCAGCAAAAGATCAGATTTGAAGTGCAAGCGTTGTGGAAAGATTGGACACACAGCAGATCAGTGTTGGGCTTCGTGGGACTCCATCAAAGACAGACATAACTAGAAGCAAGATGACAATAAGAACCAAGATGCTATTAAATATTCAGATTTTTCTCATTGTATTGTTACACATTGTAATCTTGGTATTAATGAAATGACTTCACTTTCATCTTACACAGATTATTGGCTACTTGATACTGGTGCAACATCACACATGAATTTTAGAAAAGACTGTTTTGAAGAACTTAATGAAACAATAAATGGAATAGTTTACTTTGCAGATAAGTCAAGTCTTAAACCAAAGGGAATGGGCAACATTCAGCTAAAGATGTTTGGATTCCCTGATTTCTTGTTGAAGAATTTTCTTTATCTTCCAGAGTTGCAGAGAAGCCTGTTGTCCTTGGTGCAGATTTGACAGCAAGGCCATTCCATCCACATGTTTGATGGAATCGTAGAAATAAGAAAGTCCTATGACAACCAAGTCATCATGACTGGATACAAAGATGGGAAGCTGCTGAAGCTAAAGGGTTCATCTGCAAGGGTTCAGAACTATGCCTACCTCTCTCAGCATGGAGAAGGTAATTTGTCATCAATTTTATTGTGGCATGCAAGATTTGGTCATCTGAATTATAACAGTGTTCGTTTGTTGAGAAATAATGGTGTATTTGGTTTTCCCACCATTCCCAAAGAGAAGAGCAAATGTGATGCATGTATATTAGGGAAACACAGTAAGCTGCCATTCCATGAATCTAATTTCAGAGCAAGTAGGAAATTAGAATTAGTGCATCCTGATTTATGTGGCCCAATGCCAACTCCTTCTGCCAATGGAAATAAGTATTTTATGACCTTTGCTGATGACTACTCAACAATGTGTTGTATTTACTCATTAAAGACAAAATCAGAAGCATTTCAAACATTCAAGGACTTTCATGCATTGATAGAAAAACAAGCACAATCTAAAATTGGTACACTTCGTACTGACAATGGGAAAGAATACACTTCAAATGCTTTTGAAGATTATCTTCACCAACATGGAATTGCACATCAGACTACAGTTCCCTACAATCCTCAGCAAAACGGTGTAGCAGAAAGAATGAACAGAACCATAATGAATATGGTAAGCTCAATGATGTTTTTTAAGAATGTAAAACTAATGTTTTGGGGTGATGCAGTGAAATGTGCAGCCTATTTGAGAAACAAAAGTCCCTCAATTGATCTTGATAACAAGACTCCACATGAAATGTGGTTTGGCCATCTCCCTTCAGTCAGGCATCTCAGATTTTTTGGTTCCACCTGTTATGCCTTGATTCCAAAGGAGCAAAGAAACAAGCTTGGTGCTCGAAGTAGAAAATGCATTTTCCTGGGGTACAAAGAAAACTCCAAGGGATACCGTTTGTATGATGAGGTAAACAAAAAGTTTGTTATTTCCAAAGATGTCATTTTTCTTGAGACTAATAAAAATGACTAGTCCATTGAGAGAAAGCTTGATCATTTGGAAAAATATCCTCATCCAAAGAAATATTCTGAAAATGAATATGAAATTCCAAACCTTGAAGGGGGGATTCCTATTCTAGATCAACCTTTGGAATTTCCATATGAAGCACCAACTCCCCCGCATGAAGAAGTTCCTGCTACTTCACCTAAATAAGAGATTCAACTGGATGATGTGATTGAGAGACTTGGAAGACTCAACCTTGAAGGAAATGAAGCACCACTAGGTGATCAACTAGGACCATCATGAAAGATTCCTAAATGGGCCACAAAGACACTTGAAAGTGTCCATCCAGATGAAGTTGGAAAGACGGGAACGAGAAGTTCAAAAAGACATGAAGATGGAGGAGAAGCAGATAATTTAGGTGATGACATGGATGTATCATTTGATTGTGAATTTAATTTATCTGCTAACTTTGAACCAACTTCATTTGAAGAAGATTCTACTCGAGTTGAGTGGAAAGAAGCTATGCAGAATGAGTATGATGCACTCATGAAGAATGGAACTTGGAAGCTGGTTGACCCTCCAGTTGGAACCAAACCAATTGGCTACAAGTGGGTGTACAAGAACAAATACAGATCAGATGGCTCACTTGACAAGCACAAAGCAAGGCTTGTAGCAAAAGGCTATGCATAGAAGGAAGGAATTGACTATGAAGAAACATTTTCTCCTATAGCAAAATGGGCTACCATCCGTACCTTACTCTCTTTAGCTGCTCAGAATGGGTGGAAAGTTCATCAGATGGATGTGAAGACTACTTTCTTGAATGGAGACTTGAAAGAGAATGTCTTCATGTCTCAGCTGGAAGGATTTGTTGTGAAAGGAAAAGAACAAAAGGTATGCAAGCTTGTCAAATCCTTGTATGGCCTAAAACAAGCACCTCGCGCATGGTATGAAAAATTAACTGAGCATCTTTTGAACTTAAATTTCGAACATTTTGATCTTGATGATGCAACACTGTTCATAAAGAAAGTTGGAAGATCTTTTGTGTATCTTGTGGTGTACGTAGATGATAGTTTGATGACAGGGAACAATGAGAGCTATATAGCTTCCATAAAGAAAGATTTGAAAAAGATCTTTGAAATGACAGATATGGGACATATCCACTATTACTTAGGAATTGAAGTCACTCAACATCCTAAGTACATATTCTTATCTTAGAAAAAATATGTTGGAGAACTACTAGACAAATTTTGCATGACAAAATGTAACCCTATCTCTACTCCATTGGAATAGAAAATGAAGCTCACATCAAGCGAAGGAAAAGAATTTGAGGATGCGACCAAGTATCGACAACTTGTAGGAAGACTTATCTACCTTACAACAACTAGACCAAATATTTCTTATGTTGTTGGCATACTTTCAAGGTTCATGCATAAACCTTGTGAAGGACACTGGTCAGCTCCAAAAAGAGTTCTAAGATACTTGAAGGGGACTCAAGACGTTGGAATCAAGTACTCTAAGGTGGATGAATTCAAACTTATTGGGTACTCAGAATCAGATTTTGATGGAGATAAGGAGACATGAGTATCAACTTCTGGATACACTATGAGTCTTGGATCAGCAGCTGTCTCATGGAGATCACGCAAACAATCAGTTTCGGTAGATTCAAAAACAGAAGCAGAATATGTGGTTGCAGCTGAAGCAACGAAAGAAATAGTATGGCTCAGGAAGATACTTGAAGATTTGCAAGAAAAACAAGAGAACTCCACTCCATTATTGATCGACAATACTTCTGCAATCAAGCTGGCTAAGAATCCTAGATTCCATGATCGAACCAAACACATCAACACAAAGTATCATTTGATTCGACATCATGTAGAGGCCAAGACAGTCCATCTTCAGCATTGTTCCACAAATGATCAAGTTGCAGACATCTTCACCAAAGCGCTTGGATAAGAAAAGTTTGAAAGATTCAGAAACATGCTCGGACTTACTAACACCCCTTCGGAATTAAGGGGGGGATTGTTGGAATATAATCCGTCGGGATTATACGTTATTGTAAATATTAGGAATATGAAGAGACTCTTGGATGTGTGATCCCAAGAGTCATTGTAGATGTATAAATAAAGGCATTCTATGGAGAAATAATAAGCATTTTTTGGGAGTTATTCCACCTAACAATATATATATATATATATATATATATAAGCTAATAAAGATAACTAAAATAATAAATATAATAATAATAATAATAATAGTTATCTTTAATTTCAATATATATATATATATATTGTAATGTCCCCAAAAATTGAAATTAATTTTTTTTATTAGGCTAGTAAAAACTATCTATGTTGGACATTATTGAACTTGCGGAATATAACATACACTAAATGTATCACTTATTGGTCATAAGTTGTTCTTACGTTCTATCATCTTACTTTTAGTTATGATTATTACTGTGTTGTTTTTAATATGTCATGGATCTGATTATTAAGCTATTCTCATGTTTATACATTGTTGTGTATGTGTTAGTTACTTGGTTATATTTTTCGTTCAATTCTGCATATGTTTACTTGTTATTTAATTGGTTCTAACTTAACTTTATCCCTCGAACTAAAGTGGGCGGAGTGGTGGGACTAGTTCTCCCATGTGACTTTCTGAGAGGTAAAGTGTCTACTTGTCTCGCAAGATCACTGAGTTTTGTTCAAACTAAGGTACCTCTTTCATTCTATGCAAATTATACTTAGCGATGGAGACTTGTTTAAGGAGTGCTGAACGTTTTGATCATTAAAATACCTACTAGTTTTTTTTATGGTTTCTTACAGACTCAGCTTGATAACGAGATAATTACTACGTTTATCATTTATTTACCTAGATAGATTATCTAGATAGATGGCTTAGACCAAATATTGATTTTATACATAACAATAATACCATGCCATATTTCATATGCCATGGTTCTAAGCTTCATGCTTAGAGAAATGGAAAGGCAAGGTTTAAGGATTAAGCCTAGGGTATACGTTGTATATAATATTATACCTTGTAATAAGCTTTGGGGTGGTGAATTATACCTTATGATTTGAATGTTACACAATGGGGTTTAAGAATTTGCATGGGAAAGACACCATCGATATTGATTCGATTTCAAACTATGGAGATGTGGGTTTTGGGTTGATAGTGGACACCAGGATGGTGACATTAATGCGTCTTGGGGTTTGGGGAATCCCAAGCTTAGCGCTTGGCTCCAGGACAGACTTGGTATTTTTGCTTGGCTCGTTGTTTGTTTGGTCTCGGCTCTGCATAGTGGATGAAGGTGACTTATAGGTTGACAGAGGTAAGGCTTCATTGGGTTTTAGAAAAATTGTTGTTATTTCATAGCTTGGCCATGATTTTCATACTTCTCATTTGGCTTACTGCTGGTTCTTGCAGGTGACAGGGTTAGGAAGGAACAACGTGGCTCAGAGCTTCATAACCAATTCATGGTGATACCATAATAGCCATGGTAAGCTTGTTACACAAGCTTACCCTTGTAACCTACTGAATTTATGGGTGGGTCAGAGTTACATCACGTCACTAGTTGGGGTTTTACTATGGGGTTTTTGTTTTTCCTTTGGGCCTGAGTTTACAAATATTTGGGTTTGTAAATCATAGTGTTGTTAGCAGCGAATGGGGCCTTGGGGATTTTAACAGATTTTGCTTTGTTTTTATGTAAATCATGTTTTGATTTGAGACTTAAAGCCTGGGTAGCACCATTGATTGCAATGGTGCCATGGCCCTTGGAACAACTGTGTAAATTATGTTAATGTCATAACTCACCGAGTTTTGAATACATACTGCATTTACATTTTTGGCAATGGTTATTAAACTGGACTATGTATATAAATCTATGCTACGATATTTCCTTATTAATCTTGTGTTGTATGTGGAATTGGTTTTCATGATTAGTCTGTGTATTGTTACCTCCATTATTTTTTATTATTGGTATGAATGGAAAAATAGTGACAACGAATGGCTTAGGGCCATGTCGTGAATGGCATGAGCACTCTTCCATGGAAGCTACGACAATGTAGAGGATTTAGGATTTGGTTTGTAAAGTGTAATTGTGAAATATAGTTACACTGTGGGTGTAAACCCTTTGTTGACAAGGTTGTTGTAGCTTTCATTATTGATAGGGTTTACATAATTAGGGGTTTAATTTTTATGACTGTGGTCATGGAATGCAACATATTAATTTGTAAAGGTCCTACGACCTCTGTGTTAAAAGGTTAGTTAAAACACATCCCACATACAAACTTTGTATAGCTTGGTTTGTGTAACGATTTTGGGTTTTGGCTTACAGCTAGCATGTAGATAATACACTGTGGGTTTATAAAGATTTAAGGCCCATCACGATTCAATCATAGGCTGTGTTCTGTAATGAGGTTCAATATTTGCATTGTTGTGTTTGGGGAAAAACACAGGGTCCATAGGATTTGATCCTATGACCTCGTTGTACTTACTTTGTTCTTTATTTTGATTATTGTAATGTTTACTTGGTTAATGTTTATATAATGGTTGTGAGTAATATTAGATAGGAATTATTTGATTTATGGCATGCGATTATGAAATTGTTTACTTAAATATTTAAAGGGATCTGAATTTAAGTAGGAAAAGAGATTTGATCTTAAACTGATGAATGGTCACGATAATTACTTTGTTTATTTGCTTATGATGATGTTATTTTAATGGAAATGATTTATTATTTAGTGTGTATTTAAATATGCAGACCTTGAAAGTTCATTATTGGTTTATTTATCTTAGATTTAATGTGGAATATTTGTAGTTGGTACTTACTTGTAAATATTGTACTTAGTAGATTGGAATTATGATTCTATTTTATATCTGTTGATTTATATATTTATATATATAGTAGTTCAGTCATAGATAATAGCTTAGGTTAACTAGGTTGTAAGCTTATACGTATATATATATAACTTACTTCTAAACTAGTCTATGTAAATCTAAAACATGCGTCTACTAACAAATGGAATATGTCAGTAGAGTTATAAAGGAAAAAAGAACCGACAGGGAAAAGATCTGAAATAAAACCTAGTTTGTAACTAACATAGTTTCAACAATAAATATAATACATGAATGAAAAACTAAGGTGCAAACCCTTGATAAAATTTTATACAGGAATTAAATTGCAGTAGTAATCTAAAGAAATAAACCATGGATAAATCTAACATAAGAAGTAAAGTAGAACCGAGGGCTATAATTTAAAATGTAAACCCTAGAAGATTTTAAAAAAAATCAAACATCTAGGGTTAGAACATGTAATGTGAATATTTACCTAAATCAACCAGCATTTATTCTAGAAAAATAGAATAGGAAACCTAGGATCTCATACCTGCAATCAAAAGCTTCTTTAATGGCTGAACCTGCAGAATCAAATAACTAGCATTAACAATTCATAGACAAATCTGATCTCTGTATTAGATGATCAAATCACTTGGGAACTACCCTGTTCCACCCAACCATGACCCGTAACCGTTCTTGGTTTCAATCTGGATCCCCCCCAAGATGGACCCCAACATGCAAGTAGATTAAAGCTCCTAAGGTAAGGTTTCCTATCTGGTATTTCAGGTCTGGATCAGTTCTCCTTTTTTCCTTGCAGGAAAATTGTTCTCTAAGAATTCACTTGAGAATAAAAGCACACAGAATAATGACTCCCCCAAAAGATATATCAAAACCCCAATCCTTTCCTTGGCTTGATTCTTTATAGACATACTTTTCAGTCAAAGGGACAGTTAAACCAAGAAACCTTGGTTTCTTGATTTAACCCTTTTTAATTAATTCGGAGTAATTTTTAATACTATAACCTAGGAACTTTCAACAAGTTCCTAATTATACTTTTGTAGGTATTGTTGTTGGAATTTATTATTGTTTTGTAGGTATTGTATAGTAGGTTTTGTAGGTATTGTTGGAAGGTAATAATGTCTTTGTATTATGTCAGAATTTGTCTACAGTCTTATGTAAAAGAGTAATACATTTAACCCATAGTTATATGGTGGTGTATTTACTTGTGTAGAGTATTTGTCCATGGTATTGTATTACGTGATGTTATTTTGGAGAATTATATTATCCCACATGCAATATGTAAAAGTAATTCCTCCTCATCTCTTACTATATAATAGGGTCAAGTGAGTCTCTACAAATCATGTATTCTTGATGTAGTATCGATACTATTGTGACACTATTGTACATCATCAATATTCTTTGGGGTATTTGTGCTTTGCTCTCTTGTAAGATTGGAGAAGACATTATCGAGAAAATAGAATACTACCTTCCTGTGGATGTAACCCAT
Organism: Pseudotsuga menziesii; assembly: GCA_001517045.1. Lineage (NCBI taxonomy): Eukaryota > Viridiplantae > Streptophyta > Pinopsida > Pinales > Pinaceae > Pseudotsuga > Pseudotsuga menziesii. The sequence continues at coordinate 415,536 of LPNX010363350.1, read as the reverse complement.
TAGGGTTAACCATGCATATTAGTGTTCTCTTGTCCTTTTCTTTTCATGTTCTTATCTTTTATGATATGCTATTGGTTGCTTAGATAGGTTAACTAGTTTAGCTTGACTCTACTATTCTAACATGGTATTAGAGCAGGTTTCTATGATCTAGTACCTTCTATAGCTTTCAATTAATAACAATTATTATTTGGGAATTCTCATTTTGTTGTAGATTTTCTTTATATCTGGTAGCCATTAGTCTTCTCTTAAGATCTCGGCATATTTTTTCATTTTTTTCTTTTCTACACTAACCCTAACATGTTGTGTAATATTTTTGTAGAGTTTTTTCAAGAGTTTCTTGATGTTTTTTCTATAGATCTACATGATTTTGGGGCTCTCCTCAAGGAGACCTTTCTTCCGATTATAAAAACGACAGTTATAAAAAAGGGAAATAACTTGGTCATTTTTACTAGAATTTTTATTATAACCTATTTTCGGAATCAGAAACACCATTATGGATCTACCAACGTGGCCAGAACAAAAAACTACCATTTTTGGGTTTCCTTTCGGTAATAAAAATGACTGTTATAAAAAAGAGCAGTAATTTGGTCATTTCTTACCGGATTTTTTATTATAACCTTTTTTCCGAATTGGAACAACCATTATGTATCCACCCACATGACTTGAATAGGAAACTAGGCATTTCTGGGCTTCCTCTCGGTAATAAAAATGACAGTTATAAAAAAGAGCCTTAACTTGGTCATTTCTTACCGGATTTTTTAATATAGCCTATTTTTGGAATCGAAATAGCCATTCTAGATCTACCTACGCAACCAGATCAAAAGACTGGGATTTTCTGGGCACATTTGTTCAAAAGTTTGTAAGTAAAAGTTTCTCTTTCCTTTACTGTTTTTCTAGCTCTCTTATTCATTTTTTGCATTTAGGTTTTAATTCTCATCATGTTTATTAAGATATTGTTTCTTTTTCTTGCTATAAGTTTGTCTCACATTTCTATATGGAAATATTAACATCTTTTAAGGACATTAATCTCTAGTATTTTGTCATGATGATAGCTATAAATCATCTAATGCTTAATATTTTTTAAATATACTTAATAATTAATTTGTTCTTTTCTTTGTTTTGTTTCTAAAAATAATTTTATAAGAAAAATATCATGTGTTATCTAGTGATCATTATTTACTTTATTTATATGTTATTGCTGACCTTTGTGCAAAAGTAATTTCATTTTTTTATAAGTAATATCTTTATGATCATTATATGCTTTTGCTAATTAAATTCTTAAGTAAAATCATTTTTTTAATCTATGTGATATCATATTTTTTGGCTTGTCATAATTTATTTGTTAGATTTTTATCATTTAAGCAATATGATATTAGGGTATTATTCGAGAGAATAACGTGCACAACAATAATCACAAGAGACAAGAGACACAAAGAATTTTATTTAGGGAAACCATAAAGGAGAAAACCCCGCAACTTCGTCAGAGATAGAATGAGAACCAATGGCAGCAGTAAAACCCAAAGACAGAAAAGATGATCTCCAACAACTGTTTTCTCTCTCTCACCTGAGAGAGCTTCTCCTCTCTCACTAATGCGCCCCAGTGAGTGAGCGTGTGTGTGTAGAGATGAGGAGAGCCTCACTTCTATTTATATTCTTCTGTTCACTTTATGTCCACTCCAATAAGTCAGCCTCACTTCAGAATTACTTATGAGGGATGAGTTCTCTAGGACAGTCTAATAAACCTAGTGCCACACAACTGTGGGGACTTTGCCCTCTGATCAACAAGGAGGGTTAACCTTAAATCAATTATGGGGACTATTTCCTCGACTTACAATGGAGGGTTAACCTCAATGAGTTTACATGACTTGTTTACATTATTGATTCTCTCGATAGGAACATCAGGGTATGACATGACTCAATTACATTACAAACACTTCCCGATAGGAACATCAGGGTATAATACATAAGATATACAAGTCAATACATTCTGAAGTTAAAAATACATCAACACTCTCAATTAACTAGGAAGGTATTCTCTCGACACAATTTATCAGCACAAGTATTCTTCACTAGATCAAGTTTGGATCATCATCAAGTATGGATAATATGGATCATCATCAAGTCATGTTCATCTTTATCTTCAAGTCATATTTCATCTTCAAGTTATCTTCATCAATTATGGATCATCACTAGATCAGGATCATCACTGGATCATTATTAAGTCTATATCATCACTGGATCATCATCAAGTCTGGATCATCGCTTGATCTGGATCATCACTGGATCTGGATCATCACCGAATCTAGATCATCACTAGATGATCATTGAGTCTGGATCATTACTTGATCTGGATCATCATCAAGTTTATATCATCACTTGATTTGGATCATCACTGGAGCATCATCAAGTCTGAATCATTACTTAATATGGATCATCATCAAAGTTGGATCATCATTGGATCATCATCCCTAGATCATCATCACTGCTTCCGCTATCTCGATCAACTGGTTCTATCTCTCAATTCTTCTCATCATAAGAAGTTCTACAGAGCCAACCCTTTTTCATGTTGGTTGTAGGCCTAGCCTCCATGTAGGTCTTCATTGTCTTTAGCACTTATATCTGACCATGGAATGAACCACGTTAGAAAGGCCCGCCCAACACTTACATTTGACCATGGGAGGAACACATCCAAGAACCATGTCAGAAAGGCATGCCCAACACTCACATCTGACCATGGGAGTAACACATCTCAAACCCATGTTAGAAAGGCCCAACACTCACATCCAACCTCATCTTGTCAGAAAGGCTCTGCACTTACATCTGACCTCATCTTGTCAGAAAGGCTATACTCTTACATCTGACCTCATCTTGTCAGAAAGGATATGCACTTACATCTGACCTCATCTTGTCATAAAGGATTTGCACTTACATATGATCATGTGGGAACAAATACCATGATCAAATCATAATGGCTCTGCACTTATATCTGATCATGTGGGAACTCATCCCGCAATCACATCAGAATGGCTCTACACTAGGTATGTGGGAACAAATCCCACAATCACATCAGAATGTCTCTACACTGATCATGTGGGAACGAATCCCACAATCACATCAGAATATCTCTACACTTACCTCTGACCATGTGGAGCCCAGACTTCCACCATGTGTTATAGTGTATTTCACGCCACTAGGTGAATCACACATTGTATGGCCTTCCCCTGTCCCGCTGCAGACTCATTAGCCCCTATGGACCACTTTTTTTCTTTTGATGTGTCGTTGATCATCCCTACAAACATAAGAAAAGTGATATACGCGGATTTTTCCCCGATAACCCATACATATGCGGAAATTCCCCCTATAGTCGCGTACATTGGGATGTGTACAAAATCCTAATCCTTTTGGAGCGTTCCTTGACTTGGATCCAACTCATATGACTCCTGGCCTTCCATATGCCTTGAGATCGTATGGATTCGACCTTTCATTATCCCTTGTGAAGCTATATAAGGAACCCCTTGGTACATTGAAGAGGGGGGGAGATATAAGAGATAATTGAGAGTAATGAAACTATAGTCCATTGTTGCCAAAACTTATGCTTGAGTCTGCATCCCTTTGTCCCTTGGAGCACTGTTGTGTTCTTCCCAAGCTTGCCTTTTGCTAGTGAGCTTGCTATCTGAGTGATGGAGGATTGAGGTGATGGAGGCCCAAGTGGGGGATTCAGTTTCTCCGGTTCGCAGATGTGCTGTCAAAGATTGTCACTTGTAATCTCTGATTCATATTAATAGAAATATCTTTTCCTTTCCAGTAATGTGTATTTGAATGAATATTGTATCCATTGGAATATGTCAAATTCTTTTACATTATTGATTATATATGCTAGAATAGATCTAACACCATGATATATAGTATGCTTGTATTGTTTACTTATTGTTGAGGAAGTATTCTATCAATTCAAGTTGAAGATTGGAAAGCTCAACGGGGATCTACTTCAACCGTCCAGAATAAGGTACGAGGTTCGATCCTTTAGTGTTAGACATTGTATTTCTATTGCATATTGGGAAAGATTGATTTTTGGATTCTAGCTGTCTATTGTGGTACCCCAAGCCATAGTAATTTCTCTCCGTAACAGAATTGGTGACTCTGCTGGGGATGTTCCTTATTTTTATTTGGGGTAGGGGGCACAATGGGCTTGATATTATTGACTTGCTCTTGGTTTCTCTCTATTTCTGTGTCACATGTTATAGTATGTGTGTCCATTGACACTCCCCTTTATTGGTTTGGCCTTGACCTACTTTTTACCATTGCCTTCTCTGTATACGTGGGTTTTTGGACAAAAGTCGCGTACATACGCGGATTTTTGGCCAAAATTCGCGTACATACGCAGCTATTCTTTATACAGTCGTGTACATCCTCCCTTTTGGTGAGTCTGATGTTGTGGGAAGTTGCTGAGTGGGTTGTGAGTGTGGTTGGGTCTTCCTTGGGTCTGAAGTTGCCTATTGGATGCTTCTTTTGTGACTAGAGACCGTTCATGCCTATCATAGGTATAACGTCTACACTGGCATATAGGTTAGGTCCACCACCGTTTGCATTTTGCATGACCTTATGACCATGTCACTATATCCTTAGGTACAAACCCACTCTATTATGTCACGGAACCTTCTTGCTGCTATAGAAGTGGCATGAAATGAGTGGTAAAGCCTCACCTTACATGGGTACCCTAGTTAGCACCTTATTTGCATTTGGTGCCCATGCCAATGTTTCTCCCTTTAGGGTGTGAGAGTCCGTTGTATAGTATTGCCATGACATTTCGCAAGAGCCTCATACTCCTCTTGATCTTATGCAAGACATGACCCCCCGGACTCCCTTGTATCAAGTTGTGGATGCATTATCATGAGCTTTTCCTGTCTTATTGATCTTTATGCCGGCTTCCCTGGCATTGCGTTTCAGCCATATAGCCCGAGCTCGTCTCATGTCTAGCCATGCAGAGCCTTTCTTTATATCCTTCGCAGCTTGATTCCCTTTTTACCGGGAGGGGATTTTCCCCCGAGTGTCGATATCCTACACATGTATCCTTGCATTGAGCATAGGTATGTTCCACTACTTGGAACTAGTTTGTTTTCCCTCATGACACTCGTCTCCTCCTAGTTTGTAACTATAAAGCTAGTTTATTGTTTTTTCAAGCTTTTCAAATAACTGAAAAAGACCAAAAAAATAAAAAAACCAAAAAGCCGGACAAGAAAAGATATTATCTTTGGCAGCTGTCGAGTCGTGTCGCCTTCAAACAGAGCACTGTATATCAAATCCATTGGTTGGGTTATAGTTTGACTTTAGGAGCTGTACTCATTTATCTGAGTTTATCTCCACTGACTGTTTAGCTTCCAGTCCCTATGGAGCCTCTATTGATGCCTCCTGCGTCATAGAGATGTCCCAGTTTGTATATCGAGTCTATGCTGCCTTCATTCAATCACCATACGCCGTTATGCTCTTGTTCGAAGGAAGTTGAAACCTGAGTCGGCCATTCCTCAGTAATCTTGACTTTGCATGTTGACCATTCCTGGTACAGTTACTGGTTCATGCACCTTATGATCGAGTCCTTTCACATTATACAGCCTTGCTGAGTACCTCATGTTGGATGATGGGGGATGCCCTAATTCCCTCCTTCTAGCGGATTTCATCCCATTGACTTCAGATCATTTATTCTGGGATTGGAGTCTAGAGTCATTTTTGAGTGCCTTGAGACTTGTAGTCATCAATGGCAGGTTCTCTCACCATCGACAATTTTGGGAATACATCAATGTCCCCTAATCGATGGATTCTCTCAAGTGTTCGACCTCAACACATTTATTCACACTTGTTAGTTTGCACTCTAGTAACTTGATTCCCATTTTCATTATCGGTGGGTGATATCGCATCTATTAACGGTATACATCAATGACCGGTAATCAGACGATGGACTACTATGTTCGGCCTCGACACCTCTATTTGCATAGTAGGACATGTACTCGTAGCGGTGTGTGTAGAAGACCTTCCAGATTGGTGGCATCCATTATATGCTACCTCCTTGATCGTGCCAGTGTTCATGAGATTTCAGCTCTCGTGACTTGTTCCAGTATATGTCAGACATTTCCAGCCACTATAGAGATCTTGATCTATTGTATATCTTTAGCCTTTATGGAGATCATGGTCCTTTGTATATATTCATCATGGAGATTCTGATCTATGTATATTGTATGTGGCAATGACCACATATGTGTTATCATGTTTCATGCCTATTCATGGCCATTGTACTCTTATGTATCCAAGACTGCTATATGTATTTGCAGTTATATGCAGATTTGTATTATTGTACTATGTTGATTGGGTGGCTAGTCTTCCATTTGGGTACCTTCATCACTCCACTTCTGGGATGGACTTATAATGTATTTCGGCCATCGTATAACCCCTCTGATCTCATACATTAGGGGGCATCTGTTATAGCGGATTTCATGCCACTAGGTGAATCACACATTGTATGGCCTTCCCCTGTCCCACTGCAGACTCATTAGCCCCTATGGACCACTTTTTGTCTTTTGATGTGTCCTTGATCATCCGTAAAAACATAAGAAAAGTGATATACGCGGCTTTTCCCCCAATAACCACGTACATACGTGGATATTCCCCCTATAGTCGCATACATCGGGATGTGTACATAATCCAAATCCTTTTGGAGCATTCCTTGACTTGGATCCGACTCATATGACTCCTGGCCTTCCATATTCCTTGAGATCGCACAGATTCGACCTTTCATTATCCCTTGTGAAGCTATATAAGGAACCCCTTGGTACATTGAAGGGGGGGAGATATAAGAGAGAATTGAGAGTAACAAAACTATATTCCATTGTTTCTAGAACTTATGCTTGAGTCTGCATCCCTTTGTCCCTTGGAGCACTGTTGTGTTCTTCCCAAGCTTTCCTTTTTCTAGTGAGCTTGCTATCTAAGTGATGGAGGATTGAGGTGGTGGAGGCCCAAGTGGGGGATTCAGTTTCTTCGGTTCACAGACGTGCCATCAGAGGTTGTCACTTGTAATCTCTGATTCATATTAATAGAAATATCTTTTCCTGTCCAGTAATGTGTATTTGAATGAATATTGTATCCATTGGAATATGTCAAATGCTTTTACATTATTGATTATATATGCTAGAATAGATCTAACACCATGATATATAGTATGGTTGTATTGTTTACTTATTGTTGAGGAAGTATTCTATCAATTCAAGCTGAAGACTGGAAAGCTCAACGGGGATCTACCTCAACCGTCCGGAATAAGGTATGAGGTTCAATCCTTTAGTGTTAGACATTGTATTTCTATTGCATATTGGGAAAGATTGATTTCTGGAGTCTAGATGTCTGTTGTGGTACCCCAATCCATAGTAATTTCTCTCTGTAACACCATGTCAATAGGGCGCAACACTTACATCTGACCATGGAAGGAGCCAATCCTCTCACCATGTCAGAAGGGCTCAGGGACTCATCACTTCCCCTTGGAAGGAACCTCGATTTGGAGAAAACCAATATTCTCCCTGAAGTATTCAAACTTCACTCTAGCCATTTCTAGCATAAAATCACATTAGGGTTGATTACGTCCAAGGATAACCTGTGATATTTTCCAAGGGCGATTACATCCAAGGACAACCTACAGGTCTATTTACATCTGAGAAACCTATGAGCTTCACCAGGATTTATGCTCATAGAACCTGTCTCACCAACTATGCTAGAACTCCTTTTTTTGAGAGATCTCAATCTGGATCACATATTAGAGCATCACTGCTCCTCTCTGTATCATACAAAAATGCAAGTCAGATCAATCAAATCAAATAGTGGTTTTCAAAAGAAACATACTACCTACCAAATAGTTGATCAAGTGACAACATATTATGCTTCGGCTATACTCAGCACCATGAAGTGTTAAATTTTCATATGCTAAGCTAGATCATTAGTATTACATTTGAATTTCATAACAAAAGCATATAAACAGGATCACTGAAAGATATACAAGCACAACCATAAAAAAAAAACCCAAAGATTTATCCTGGGAAAACCCTAAAGGGAAAAATCCAGCAAAAGCTTCCTCAATATAGATGCCCCAAAAGATAAAAGATAAAACCATCAAAGATATCTAAGCCTAATCCTCCTCCTTCTCCAGTTACTTCTCTCTTCTCCACTATTGCACTACACAAGTGAGAGTGTGTTTCAAATGAGGAGTGCCACACCTCTATTTATATCCATTTGTTCAGTTTAATTAACTCATCTGACATGTAGGCTTGATTTAATCATGTAGGCTCGAGTTACACATGTAGGCTCAAGTAACCACACTGGCGTGCTAATGAACCATCTTTACAATTAGAGGGGACTACCTCATGACTCTTATTAGTTATTCCAATTAGAAGCATCGGGGTACAAAGTAATATAAGTGGTTTTCCCGTTAGGACCATCGGGGACCACAAAATATACATATAGAATATTCTTCGAAGTTACAATATTTCAACACTTCCCCTTAATGAGAAGGGTATTCTATAACAACATCAACAACAACAATAATAGAAGAGAAACATAGGACATCATCAACATCATCAGGGTAATACATCTATAAATCGTTGGAAGATTTTTCAACATCATGTAGTCTTCATCTTCAATCTTCAGTCTTCAGTAACATCAACACTTTGACTGCTTTGATCAGCAACAACTTTACCTTTCAATCAGCAGCAACATCTTCGGCACTTTGACCTTTCGATGAGCAGCAACATCTTCAACACTTTGACCTTTCGATCAGCAACATCTTCAGCACTTTGACCTTTCGATCAACAACATATTCAACACTTTGAACTTTTGATCAGTAGCAATATCTTCAACATTTTGATCAACAACATCTTCAGCACTTTGATCTTTTGATCAGTAACAACATCTTCAGCATTTTGATTAGCAACATCTTCAGTACTTTTATCTTTTGATCAACAACAACATCTTCATCATTTTTTTCTTTCGATCAGTAACATCGTGATCAGCACCATCATCATACTTCAATTCTCGAACAACATCATCATCATCACATTCTGATATTTCGATCAGTACATCATCATCATCACACTCTAATATTTCGATCAGTACATCGTCATCATCACACTATGATCTTTCGATCAGTACGTCATCATCATCATACTCTGATCTTTTGATTAGTACATCATCATCATCATACTCTGATCTTTCGATCAGTACGTCATCATCATCATACTCTGATCTTTTGATCAGTACATCGTCATCATCACAATCTGATATTTCGATCAGTACGTCATCATCATCACACTTTGATATTTTGATCAGTATGGCATCATCATCATCATACTCTGATCTTTCTATCAATACGTCATCATCATCATACTATGATCTTTCGATCAGTAAATCATCATCATCATACTCTGATCTTTCGATTAGTACGTCATCATCATCATATTCTAATCTTTCAATTAGTACATTGTCATCATCACACTCTGATCTTTCAATTAGTACGTCATCATCATCACACTTTGATATTTCGATCAGTACGACATCATCATCATCATACTCTGATCTTTTGATCAGTATGTCATCATCATCAGTAGCAACCTGCAATCCACATCTCAAAGAAAAAAATCTTTGGTTCACTTTTGGACTTAAAGTCCGGGGATGATGCAATCCCACCACATTCTCGACAACTAAAGTTACCGTATTGATTACGGGATAATCAGTCCCTATCACTTTAGGACTAAGTCCAAGGATGATGCAATCCTACCACATTCACGGGGACCGAAATATTCAGATTCATTTTGAACCGAGGTTCAGGGATGATGCAATCCAGCCACTTTCACGGGGGATGCAATCCCACCACTTTCACGGGGGCCAAGACCTCTAGATACATTTTGAACTAAGGTTCAGGGATGATACAATCCCAGCACTTTCATGGCGGCAAAGACCTCTGGATACATTTTTAACTGAGGTTCAGGGATGATGCAATCCACCACTTTCATGGGGGTCGAGACCTCTAGATACATTTTGAATCGAAGTTCAAGGATGATACAATCCACCACTTTCACAGGGGCCGAGACCTCTAGATACATTTTGAACCGAAGTTTAGGGATGATGCAAATCCACCTCTTTCATGGGGGCCAAGACCTTTGGATACATTTTGAACCGAAGTTCAGGGATGATGCAATCCTACCACATTCACGGGGGCTGAGACCTCTAGATACATTTTGAATTGAAGTTCAGGGATGATGCTATCCTACCACTTTCATGGGGGCCGAGACCTGCGGATACATTTTGAACCAAAGTTCAAGAATGATGCAATCCCACCACATTCACAAATACCAAAGTCACCAAATCTATTTTGGACATATGTCCTAGGATTATACAATCTGTCTTCATTCTCGAGGACTTCTTCTTGCATTCTACAATCTATTTTTCATTCCTTGTCAGAAATAGATCATCCACATATAATAACAAGATGGCAGGTTCATCTTCTACAACCTTGATATAAAGGTTAGGATCAGCTTTACTCTTGGTAAATCCCACGGTCGACAGGAAACTATCTATTCTTCCATACCAAGCTCTGGTAGCTTGCTTCAGCCATAGAGGGCCTTCTTCAACTTGCATACATGATTCCATCTGTCTTCATCTTCAAAAGCTCTTCCTTAATCATACCATTAAGGAAGGCTTGTCTTTACTTCATCATGGAAGAAACTACTATGATATTTCTGAAGGAAGTATACCTTGCTTCCTGGAGTAAGTGTCTCTTCAGAATTAATTCCCTCTTTCTGAGAGAATCCACAAGTCTTTCCTTACTTCTATCAGCAACATATTTTATCTTACAAATCCATTTGGAAGATACCACATTCTTGCTTTCTGGTTTGAGTATTATATCCCAAGCATCATTCTAGTATTCTTTCATCATAACATCTTCCATGAGTTCATCTTGTCAGGTCATGAACATATTCTAGTCTTCTGCATTCAACCTTGAAGGTTGGAACCCACTTTACTCTTGGTAAAGTCTTGTTCCATCAAGAAGCTGTCCATCATGTCATACCATGTCGAACTCTGATATCTTCTCTAGTCACTCCCCTTGAAGTGGAGTATCATCTTCCCTCTTCATTCTATATAGGTGGTTCTATGCTTGATATATACTTGTCAATAGAGTATGTCATGTCATAGTCTATTCTTTCTGAGGAAAATCACGAACCTTGATTTGTACAACTATTCTTTTAGATCCATATGGAAGATGCTACGTACTTCCATTTATGTCTCGAAACCATACCGAATACGTCATTCCTCATGATCAATTGTTACTCTTTGATCATAGATTCTTTCATAGCCATGGTGGTCTTCATCCTTCGAGGTGGATCTACTGCTCTCTGAAGCTCTTTCCTTTGTAATGATGTCTCTAACCCTGGGATCTTCAGATTCATGTTTATTGAATTGCCATCACTTGTTCTTCGGAACAAGTCTCATCCTTCTTTTCTTGTAGGCAGTTGTACAAGACCTTTCCTACAATCCAAATGCACCAGTTGCATGGTTAGAACTATTTCATAAAACATATGCATAACGACAAATTCTTATGCATCATGCAACTATTTATCCAGCACAACATTTATCCATATCTCATAAATGTCATTCATGCAACCAATCTATCATGCATAACACATCAACTGAATATAATCAAATGTATAACAAAACAATATCATGAGATGACAATTGAATACTTATCTTTTATTCATTTTGTGGGTAGACTCCTTATTAATCCTTCTACTTCATCATCTTCCTCATTCATGACATCATCATTTCTTATCCAAATGATAAGATGGATAAGAGTTTCGTCAAGAATTGAGTTCTTCATATTCCTCATCGCTTGAGGGATATTCTTTGAATGGTGAGAGCTTGATCTTCAATTTCTCCCATCTTCTCTTCTCTTCTTATGAGTCAAGCTTCTTCTTCTTCCCAGAGTCTGCTGAAAGTAATCACTTCCTTCTGGCACACATTCCTTGAATGAATGAATCCCGTGATCCTGGGAGGCCATTCAAGGTGGAAATCACCACTACTACATTCTTCACTTCTTCTTTTACCGCTACAAGTTGTTCTTTGATTTGAGAGACCCTTGTAAAGTATGACTGCATGGTCTCTGCATTCTGGATCTTCATATATTTCAACTGGTTTCTTAAGTTCATATTATGATTTTTGTTCTTCCCTTCAAATAGCTTGGTCAAGGAATTAAACATCTTTGTTGTATTTAAGCAAGACACTTGTAGTACAAGCTGATTCGTGACTGAATCAACAATGATCTTCTTGGCCTTGACCAAGTTCTTCTTGTGTAAGGCTTCTAGCCTTATCTCCCTCTGGAACTGGAACCTCTATACTCATGTAGGTGTCTGATCCATTTTCTTTAGAGAGATCATATACTTCCAGGGTTGGAATTTTTCAACTTCCCCAAGCTTGTCATTAAGTTGATGTGATAGATCACTTTGAAATGGAACCTCAACTGAAATAGTGAAAGATTAGATCTTACCGTTTTGAGGTGTCTGTCTTAGTTTCGGAGCTGGGTGATCTAGGGTTTGTCACAGAAACCCTAATTTTCAAAACTTGGAATCTTCTAGATATTATTGGATATAAATATATATCTCTTCAAATGGAGATTTCTAATGTACTCCTTTTCTGAAAACAGTGGAGGGAAGTTACCAGAATAGGACACCCTAGTTTTCCAATTTCTTTTGCAAAAATTCCTGTCACTGTTTTTATGATATATCCACTATTAATGCTCCTATATGTATTATATTTATCGATGAGGTAACCTCGCATCTACCTGATCCAACACCATAGGTTTCATCAGAATTGGTTTCATGAATTGGGATTTATGATTCTTTTCCCAAGGTGACCGGTTATAGGAATGTTCAAAACAGCGAGGTTGTACGGACTTCCACGTCTCACTGTTTCATCTTTTGGGTCTGAAAATTGGAGCAAAGAACATATATTCCGTGAAATTTTTGACACATCTTCAGGAATTCCATTTGGACCTTTTTATCCCAACCTATAACAATTAACCCCAGGTGTCCTGTTTAGGGATGAATTATGGAAGAGTCTAGAACCCTAACTTAGAGGGATCATATCTCCTCGAATATAGTGAATCTGAGGATGAATTTGGGAGATAGTGTACATCAAGATTCGATATTTGGCCTCTGGAATTTCCAGCTCATGAACCTTCCTAAATCGTTGGATATAGTGAATGTACCAAAACTTAGCAGTTTTAGTATTTAGGGTTTTTCTAGCTTGGGGTCAAACTAGGGTTTGACTTTCCCGAAGTTTCACCCAACCAAAAATCTTGATCCAAGTCTCTAAAATTTTATTTTGATGAGGAGATAAATCCTATGCTGGGCTCACTCAAAAATTCCTCTTCTGTAAGAAGCCCTAATTTCCCGCATGGAAAACCAAAAATGCTTGGAATTGAATTCCGCTTCGACAGAAAGATGCACGCTTCAATGGAGAGTCAGGCTAGACTTCTTTTGATAATCGATTATGGAGGGAGAATAAAAAATTAAGAATCCCTAGATTCTGTAGCTACACAATGTATTCTTTTAGGGTGGATATGATACCATGTTAAATTTTCATATGCTAAGTTAGATCATTAGTATTTCATTTCAATTTCATAACAAAAGCATATAAACAGGATCACTGAAAGATAGACAAGCACAACCATACAAAAAAAACACAAAGATTTATCCTGGGAAAACCCTAAAGGGAAAAACCAAGCAAAATATTCCTCAATATAGATGCCCCAAAAGATAAAAGATATAACCAACAAGGAGATCAAAGCCTGATCCTCCTCCTTCTCCAGTTACTTCTCTGTTCTCCACTAGTATGCTACACAAGTGAGAGCGTGTTTCAAATGAGGAGCACCACACCTCTATTTATATTCATCCATTCACTTTAATTAACTCATCTAACATGTAGGCTTGAGTTAATCATGTAGGCTCGAGTTACACATGTAGGCTCAAGTAACCACATTGGGGTGCTAATGACCCATCTTTACAATTAGAGGGGACTACCTCATGACTCTTATTAGTTCTTCCGATTAGAAGCATCGGGGTACAAAGTAATACAAGTGGTTCTCCCGTTAGGACCATCGGGGACCACAAAAGATACATATAGAATATTCTTCGAAGTTACAATATTTCAACATGAAGGACTCCTTCCTTCTAAACCAAGAGATCACACCTGATCTCATACTGAAGTAGCACCTTGAAGTGCTCTTCCTATCAATGGCACTGCATGCCGAATCTGAATCCACATAACCCTTCAGGTTAATCTTCTGATTCGCTTTAGACTTGAGCCCATAGTCAACTTTACCCTTTAGGTACCTCACTTCATGCTTTGCAACCATTATTTGAACATGTCTCAAATCTGTCAGGGACATGAATTTGTTCACAACAAAGCAAGTATCTGGTCTTGTATTCATTAGGTACATCAAGGAACAAATCATGTAACGATACATCATGGCATCAACCGACTCTGATGAAGCAACACTCAATAGCTTCATGTTCAATTCCATAGGTGTGGTCATGGCCTTGCAGTACATCATCTTGAACCTCATTGGGATCTCTACTGCATACTTTCCTTGTCCTAGGGATATTCCATCCGCATTATACCACACCTCCATGCCTAGAAAGTAGTGAATCGTATCCAAGTCCTTCATCTCAAACTCAGCAGCAAGTCTCCTTCTTGTAAATTTAATGAGTTTCTCTTTTCTGTCAGGAACATGTCATCAACATATAACAAGAGCATCATTGGTCTTCCACCTTCAACCTTAGAGAAAAGGTTGGAATATTCTTTACTCTGAGTAAACCCTAGATCCATCAGTAATCTGTCCATCTTGTCGTACTATGTCGAACCTCAGGATCTTCTGCACTCACTCCCTCTTCCTTTTGTACTCTATGTATTCTATACTAGAGTGACAAGTAGCTTCCTCTGCTACTAATATTCTATGTATCCATATAGGTTCACTGGATACCAAGATCCTCTAAATTGAAAGCATTCTTCTCGCACACATCTGTGAGCTTGTCATCCTTTGTAGGATTTCATCTTCAGCCTTGTATCAAAGGTTAATATATTCATCACTCTAGGTGATATTCAAGCTGCTCATGCATGTGTTATCCCATGGGTGTCGTCTGAGCTCATACAAGGACTTCTTTAATTTGTACACATGAGTCTACCTGTCATGTGTCTTAACTTCCAATTGCTGCAAATGTCTCTTTGTAGTTTATGCCTTGTTTCCATGAGAATCCTCGTGCTATGAATCCTGCCTTGTATCCCACGATGTTTCCATCTACTGCATGCTATATCTTGTAGATCCATATGGAATACATTATGAACTTCCTTTCAAGTCTTGATACTGCATCCTAGACATCATTCTTCTTGAACTGTCGTCACTTGTTCTTCAGAACAAGTCTCATCCTTATTTTCTTATAGGTGATTCTACACGATCTTTCTTAAAAGTAAAACGCATTAGTTGTATGGTTAGAAACATTTCATAAGGTATGTTCATAATGAAAAATTATTTTGTATTAAGATATGATCATGCAACTATTTTAGCCAATACAACATTCATCCATATCTTACGGAAACTTTCTAGATGCCTTCCATCCCTACCAGGACAACATTGATACTGTGCACTAATCCAATATGTCAGCAAAGAGGTTTCATTCTAGATAGGTAGAAATGGAGAGTTGTATAGCACCATGGGCTACTTACCCATCACATGCATATTAGTAGTATACTATCATTAATGCGAACATTCTATATAACACATCAACTGAATATAAACAAATGCATAACAAAATAATATAATGAAATGACAATTGAATACTTATCTTTATTTGTTTCATGGGTAGGCTCCTTCTTGATCCTTCAGCTTCATCATCTTCTTCATTCATAATATATTATCCAAATTATACAATGGATAAGAGGTTCTTCAAGAGTTGAGTCCTCTGTATTCCTCATCGCTTGAAGGATCTTCTTTGGATGGTGAGAGCTTGATCTTTAGTTGCTCTCATCTTCTCTTCTCTTATTATGAATCGAACTTCATCTTGTGTGTACTCTTCCCAGAGTCTACTGAAAGTAATCACTTCCTTCTGACACACATTCCTTGAATAAATGAATCCCATGATGCTGGGAGGTCATTCAAGGTGGTTATCACAACTTCTGCATTCTCCACTTCTTCTTCTACTGCTTCAAGTTGTTCTTTGATTTGAGATACCCTTGTGATGTATGACTGCATGGTCTCTTCATTCTGGATCTTCACATTCTTCAACTATTTTCTCAAAGTGATCTTCTGATTTATGTTATTCCCTTCAAATAGCTTGGTTAAGGAATTAAACATCTCTTTTGGTGTCTTTAGGGAAGACACTTGTGGTATAAGGTGATTCATGATTGAATCAGCAATGATCTTCTTAGCCTTGACCAATTTCTTCTTATGTAAGGATTTTAGCATCATCTCCCTCTGGAACTAGAACCTCTCCACTTATGTAGGTGTCCAATTCATTTTCATCAAGAACCAGTAAGATCTAATACTTCCATGCATGGAATTTTTCAGTTTCACTAAGCTTGTCATCAATCTGGTGTGACTAGTCATTTAGAAATGAGAACCTCAAATGTAAATAACAAAATATTAGATCTTACCGATTTGAAGTGTCCGTCCTGGTTCTGGAGCTGGCTGATCTAGAGTTTATCAGAGAAACCATAATTTTCAAAACTTGGAATCTTTCATATATAATTGGATAGAAATATAGAGATCTTCAAGGTGAGCTGTCCAATGTACTCCTTTTCTGAAAATAGTTGAGGGAAACTCCTGGAATAGGAAGCCCTAGTTTACCAATTTCTTCTACAGAATTCCCTGATACTGTTTCTGCGGTATATCCAAAATTACAGATCCTATGTGGCTAAGTTTTTTTACTAAGGTAACCTCATCTGTTCTCTTTCCAACACCACAAGTTTTACCAGAATTGGTTTCACCAATTGAGACTTAGGAGATTTTTCCCAAGGTGATGTATTTCAGAACTGTTACGAATAAAAAACTTGTATGGACTGCAACGTGTCACTGTTTAATCATCAGGGTCTAAAAGTTTTACCACATAAATTATAGTTCGTGCCCTATTTGGAACATATTGAGAAATGTCATTTGGAACTTTGTAGCCCCATATATAGAAATTCTCCCAGGTGTCATGTTTAGGGATGAATCCTGGAAGAGGCTATAACCCTGAATTGGAGGAATCATATCTACCAAAATATAGCAAATCTAAGGGTGAAACTTTCACACAGTGTACATCAGGAATTTATCTTCGGACTGTGAAAGTTTTGGCACTTGACCCTTATCCATTATCGAGATATAGTGAACCTACCAAAACTAATAGTTTTAGTATTTTTAGGGTTTTTCAGGCCCAGGGTCAAACTAGGGTTTGACTTTTGCAGAGTTTTACCCAACCAAAAATATTGACCTAGGTCTCTAAAATTCAATTTTTATGAGTAGATTAATCCTCTATCAGGCTCACTTAAAAAATCCTCTTCTATAAAAAGCCCTAATTTCTCATAGTAAAAACTAAAATTGCTCGGAATCAAATTTTGCTTCGATAGAAAGATGCGCTCTTCAATGGAGATTTAGCCTAGCATCCTTTTGTTGATGGATTGTGGAGAGAGACCCAAAAAGTAAGAATCCATAGCTTCTATATCTGCACAGTGTCTTGTTCTCAGGTTAGATCTGATACCATGTTATATTTTTATCATTTAAGGAATATCATCTTAGGATCTTATTTGAGAGAATAACATGCACAACAATAATCACAATAGAAAAGAGACAGAAAGAATTTTCCATTGGGAAACCATAAAGGAGAAAACCCCACAACTTCCTTAGAGATAGAATGAGCACCAATGGCAGTAGTAAAACCAAAATATAGAAAAGATGATCTCCAACAGCTATTCTCTCTCTCACTTGAGAGAGCTTCTCCTCTCTCACTCATGCACCCCAGTGAGTGAGTGTGTGTGTGTAGAAATGAGGAGAGCCTCAATTCTATTTATATTATTCCGTTCACTTTATGTCCACTCCAACAAGTTGAACTCACTTAACAATTACTTAACAGGGCCGAATTTTCTAGGAGAGTCTAATAACCCTAGTGCCCCACAACTATGGGGAATTTTCCCTCCAATCAACAAGGAGGGTTAACCTTAACTCAGTTGTGGGGAGTATTGCCTTGAATTACAATGGAGGGTTAACCTCAATGACTTTAGATGACTTGTTTACATTATTGATTCTCCCAATAGGAACATCAGGGTATGACATGACTCAATTACATTACAGATACTTCTCGATAGGAACATCAGGGTACAATACATAAGATATACAAGTGAATACATTCCAAAGTTACAAATGCATCAACATTATTTAATTGGAATAAAAAAAAATCATGTATTGCAGAGATTGTATCTCATTCCTGTGCTATTTGTCTCTAACATTCCAATATGGAGGCATTGAGTTTTCCAGGGCATTTCGTCTCTTGCATATTTACATAGTGTCAACAAGAAATGAACCAATTATTAAGACCATTAGTGACTTGTCATTTCGTAATTTTTTTGTAAGTGATATCATGAGTTGATCATAATTTGCTATATGTTGATCATATTAAACATTTTGATTTATCTATATCTCATGTAATGTTTATTTCGATCATCTTTTACTCAAGATTTATATGGCTTTGAGAAATATTGAACTATTTATCATGAGCACCTTGTTCTTGTTGAAATGAGATTTCTATTCTTATGATTGCAGAATTTATCTTGTTTCTACTTGTCTCAACGTTCCTATATGGAAGCATTGACATTTTCAGGGCATTCATCTCTTGTATATTAACCTCATACTAATAAGAAATGCATCTATGCTTCAGATTAGTTGCTGGACGNTGGCTCACTATTTATATGTTGTGGCTGACACTTAATGTGTAAAAGTAACTTCATTTTCCTTAATGAGCAAGTTAATATTTTATTTGATCATATTATGTTGACATTCCTTTATATGATGTTTTCTAAACTTTGGTATATAATAATTTTCATTTCTGTATGAGCAATTTTGTTTTATGATCTTTATATGCTTTAATCTTGAAAGTTCTTGTGCAAATAAGTTCTCTGTTTAGGATTTCACCTTATTGTAGAAGTAATGAAGCACCATCTTCTACTGTTAAAGTCATGATGTTCATCTGTATAATATCATTTTCTATGTATAGACCATTGGGGTCTTGTTTCTTTGAGGTCTTCTACAGATATTTATATTGCAGCTTGATTGGAAGAATATCTTCTATCGGCATGTGTATTGGACATCTAGGTTTTTTTTTGTACACTGTTGTGGTGTTCTTAGCCACATGTTCTATTGTATCGGTCATCAGAAGGTATATGTATACTGTCGTGGATGTTATATCAGATTTCTTCAGCTATCACGTATGGTTGTGATGATTCTTGTGGTGATCTGGGCATCTTGCGATTGGATTCTGTCACGTCTTCTTGGCATTTTATTGTTGGGTCTTTCATCGTAAAACCTGGTTTGTGTACACTTTCATGGTTCAATGAGAAGCAATTGTTCATTGGTAAATTCCATCAGCCAAAGTGTTCTTCTTATTCCCAGCTTTGGTTCTTTTGGAATTTTTCATCAAGGGGAAGTAGTAGTGACTCCTTCCTTCCTTAGTGTTAGTGTGGGACCTTCTCCCAACCATTATTAAGTGGGAGTGTTGGAATACATTATATTCCTTGGAAGGTAATAATGTCTTTTTATTATGTAGGAATTTGTCTACAATCTTATGTAAAAGAGTAATACGTTTAACCCATAGTTATATGGTGGTGTATTTACCTGTGTAGAGTATTTGTTCATGGTATTGTATTAAGTGATGTTATTTTGGAGAATTATATTATCCCACATGCAATATGTGAGAGTAATTCCTCCTCATCTCTTAGTATATAATAGGTTCAAGTGAGTCTCTACAAATCATGTATTCTTGATGTAGTAGTGGTACTATTGTGACACTATTGTACATCACTTATATTATTTAGGGTATTTATGCTTTTCTCTCTTGTAAGATTGAAGACATTTTGGAGATAATAGAATACTACCTTCCCATGGATGTAACCCATTAGGGTGAACCACGTTTATCGGTGTTCTCTTCTCCTTTTATTTTCCCGTTGTTATCTTTTATGATATGTTGTTGGTTTCTTAGATAGGTTAAATAGTTTAGCTTGACTCTACTATTTTAACAATTGTACTATTTATTGTATTTTAATAATAAATAATAATAGATGGATCGTTTCTTTCTTTCTTTCATCATTAATATTATTACTATATTTATTCTTTATACATACCATGTATAAAATAGATAACAATATAATATTTGTTTACATTTGTCTTTGGGCATCATATACCATGATCCCTAGACTTAATGACACTTCATCATTAAGGTCAAGTAGGTAGATGGTTAGGTCTAGTAGGCTAGGAAACTCTAAACATCTTTGCATGTTGGAATCCCTCATATAACATGGCAGTTCTTCAGTACTTAAGAATACAAAATTTCAAAATTTCATTTAATCACTTAAAACTAAGTATGATGAGATCAATATTTTTATCGAGTTGTTTTCACTCAAAAGTTATTAAATTCTTCTCAGTAACCCCTAGCCCTTACCAAAGTCCATACTCCATGATTAAACAGGGAGTTACAAACTTAGTGCAATTCCAGAGCTCTTTGCTCAACACTAATTCTAGGAGGTACTTGTACGATACACCTAGGGATAAAATGGCCAAGGATCCAATGCTTTAGAGCTTATGCTCAACATAACATGGAAGGCTCCAGGGATTATGCCCAACACTTCTAATTATCTTTTAATGTGTTCTAGAGCTTCTTTCTCAACAAAAATGTAAGTGCTCATGAGCTCTAGACCTTCTTGCTCAACAAAAAATATTAATTACCCATGTGTTCCAGAGCTCCTCTCTCAACACAAAAAATTAATTATCCATGTTCTCTAAAGCTCCTCACTTAACAGAAAACATCTAATCAATCATGTGCTTTAGGGTCCACGCCCAACACAAAAAAGCATATATATATCATCAATAATTGGCTTATGCCAAATCTATAAAACAAATCATCATGTTCATATGTAGTGGGGTCTTCGACCAAATATATGAAAACAAAATATCAAGATAACATCATAATCAACAGACTCATGCCTATAAGTGTTAGGTCCAAAATTCGGGATATTACATATATACATATAATTATTCTTTTATTCATAATATACATAAACATTACATATTATATTTAATATTTATTTATGCATCATATAACATAGTCTTGTTTACTTGATGCTTTCATTAGCTTACACTATTTATTTTATTAAGGCCTCAGGTAGGGTTGGTCAACTAAGTTAGGAAGCTCTAGATCCTCCTTGGATGTTGGATTACCTCGTGTATCATGGTAGTTCTTCCAGTCCCCGATGAGAAGTAGATTCAAAATTTCATTTAATCAACTCAAAATAAGTATGATAAAGGTCGCTGCTATTTAGAGTCATTCTCACTCAACACAATTAATTTCAGTAACTCCTAGCGCTATTCAGAGCCTAACATCAACACTAGTAATTGGAAGTTACACTTAGTGAAATTCTAAATCCTATCAATCAACACTAATTCTAGGATGTACCTATATAATACACCTAGGGATACAATGGCCAAGGATCTTATGCTCCAGAGCTTATGCTAAACATCACCTTGGAATGATCCAAGGCTTATTCCCAACTCTTCCAATATTATAACTCATGTGATCTAGAGCTTATGCTCAACACAAAATATCATAACTCATGTGTTGTAGAGCTTATGCTCAACACAAAATCTCATAAATCATGTGTTATAGAGCTTACGCTCAACAAAAAATATCAACCATGCATTCTGTCTTCTGCACAATTAATCACAATAATCATCTTAGTATATGTATTAGGGAAAATCACATAATAATACATCCAGTACATCATACTACGACAATAATATGTGTTCATTAGTGTCCATGCCCAACATATATAATCATATACAAGATAATAAATAATGTTCATTGGCTTACACCAAATATATCTAACTAATAAAAAAACTCATGCACAGTGGGTCATACAGCCGATATACAAACATAAACATATCGGTAACTCATATGTAATGGTACTCATTCCCAATATAATTAAGTTCAAAATTCAGGATATTACATCCCTCCCCACTTAGAACAACATTATCCCGGTGTTCTAGGGACTAGAAATGAAGTCTCGAAACAAGGTAGGGTATGCCTCTCTCATGGTGGCTTCATTCTCCCAAGTGGCATAATTGGCTTCAAAGTGCTTCCATTGCACTTTCAACTAGACTATGGTTTGCTTCCTGAGCCTTACTTCTCTTTTGTGCAGAATATGTAGGGTTTTGGGTATAAATTCTGCTTCAGGTTCCACTTGTAGAAAGGACTAATCAATAACATGTTTAGTATCATATACATATTTCTTCAATAAAGATGCGTGAAAAACATTATGAACCTTTATATGAGTAGGTAAATCTAATTCATACACAATTGGATCCCTCTTAGACAGTGTCTTAAAGGGTCTGTAAAAATATTGGTACCAACTTTCCACATCTTCCTAACATCAATGAGCTTCTCTTCTCTTTTGGGTGCCCGCAAGAACCTGCTACCCAAATATGATGCAATGAGAGCGCTCGAGCGGAAAAAAACAAGAACGCACATGCACCCTTTTATGCACACACACGCTCCTACCTTGGAAGTGGCGAATCTCCAATTCAAATTGCCTACATGGACAATTGGAGCACGCACGCACCCCTAATGACGCGCTCGCGTATAACTATGCACATGCATATGTAGATGTGGACACGTGTTTTGTGCGATTGCATAGAGGGATGCGTGCACATCCTTGTGTTAAAAAAAACCAGTGAACAATTTGTTTTGTTCACAACCCACCTGCGAGCACACAAGGAGGAGAAAACAACCCCCAAGGAGGAAAAAACAAACCCTAAGGAGCCGAATGACCCTAAAACAACACCGATGACATTCGAGTAAGGTAGATGGAGTAGGAATGCCATTTTGTTTTGTTTATTTTTATGTTTTTTATTGTTTTTCAAATAAAATACAAAATAAAAAAATGAAAATGAATTGAAATGGGAAGAATTTTATATTGCAAGTACAAATTACCTAAACATAATGACAAATACCAATGAACCATCACAAGAAAGGAATGAAAAAAACTAATTAGAGGACCCAACCCCTGAATTAAACGAAGAAAACCCTGAAGATGAATTACACAGGGAATTAAACCAATTAAGAATTTTGAGTGATGGAATCAAGAACACCAGGGAACCCTCTCAGGTTTCCCTCACCACATCAATACAAAACATAATAGAGTCAATAAACATTACCCAGAGTGAGATAACTAATTTGAACGAATATAGGGCTGGAATGAAAGAACATTATCAGACTGGTATGTCCAAACAAGATATAAAAAACCTAAATATCAGAAAATCCCAACTGTGGAGCAAATTGACAGATCCAAGAACAGGACAGCTTCTAGATGTGAGGAATATGGGAGTTTGCATGGACTTGTGTAATTACCAGCCATGGAGAGAAAATTGGAGGAAGAGATGGCTCATGGTTTTTGACAAGCCTCCATGTAACAATGTGAAGGTCCCATAGTATTTTCTTAGGAAAATGTGGGATGATTTTGTGTTAGGGTTCCATTTGAACTACTTTGACATCACTGAGTTCGAGGGAATTTTTTTTTGGCTCAGCCCAAGATCGACCTCACACCCATCGGAACCTACTCAGAGGACCTCCTACACCTAGGCGAGAGCCAAACCCAATTCCTCAACCCCCTGGGTTAGGTAGTGGGATAGATGAGATACATGAGTCCATTAGATGTGCCACATGACACCTTCTCAAGAATACCACATTTGTGTCTATGTCCTTGTAGAGTGAGTAGGACCAACCTGAGACACACTTCTGCATGGTCTATTGGTGGTGGGTGAGGAGGAGAAGCTTGTTGGAGTAGGGTCCCGCAGATACAGAAGAAGCTACCAGTTTAGCGGACAGACAATTTTGGCGGATAGACAATATAGAGCTACGATGCCGTAGTAGGGTTCAGAGAAGAGCTAGAAACCATGACTTTTAAGATAGAGAAGTCAAGGAAGACGACAGTACCTAAGTGGCCAAGAAGAGAGAGCTCACCCACTGCATTGACCGCAACGGCGGAAGATTATAGGGCTCAGCTACCCTCATAACAGAAAAGGAGCAACGAGGCCGAGGCATTGAAGAAAAAGGACAGATAGGAAGTAGCGCTGGTACCCATGGTCAGCGCTGGGAAGCATGGAAGACTACAGGAAGCTTTTGTGAAGGGAAGCGGTGCATAGTACCCATGATTAGCACCGGGAAGAATGGAAGACCGTAGAGAACTGTGGTGTGACGGATAGCAGCTACTTCAAAGTACAGATACGCCGACTATCACTACTTAGGGTTTGGAATTACTGTTGGGACAGGCCCATAGTGTTGTAATGGCGAGACCTTCGGGCCGCCTATAAATGGATATATTTTGTACTGTAAAAGGGTTGGTTAGAGAATTGGTTGGTTGATTCATCTATTATAGTTGTTTTGTAGATTATTAGACATTTGTAGAAGCCACGCTCTGGTTTTGTTATTAGCTGTAGTATCTTACTGTAACCAGTAGCTGGCTCATAGAGTATTCATGTAATGATCCGTAGGGATCGACAGAGAGGGAAGAGTATATTGTAAGAGGTGCAATATAGAGGTAGAAAAGAGATCTAAGAGAGAAGATCTTAAGTTGNAGCTATAATAGAAACACAGTTCTGTGGACGTAACTTCCATCCTGGAGGTGAACCACGTTAAAATCATGCGTTATGTGATTGCTTTCTGTGTTGTGTTTATTTTGATGCATCTATCAGTTATTTTATTAGCCTTGTTACCGTTTAATGTATGTATGCATTGTTCAGTTCGCAATAACATAAAAGGATAGAACTAAGTTGAAACCATTGATATGTTGTATGCGGGTTCAGTTATACTTTGATCGAAATAATCACTAGTCGTGGTGTTGAACAGCCTGTTATTTTGAGTCTTGCAAGTCGACACGAACAACACTAAGTGTGCTGAGCCACGGGGTTAGGGTATCACAGGGAGGCGATACCACACCGGTAGAGGAGCTGCGGTGCGTGATACCGGAGGTTAAGGACTTAGCGTTGGGAGGAAGTTATGTGTCGCCTGGTGCACAGCGACGCGGTAAGTCTGGGGTCACTGCGAGTTGGTGGAATTTGCGCGACGAAGGCAGGGACCATGCACCAGATAGAGAGAGATATTATGGTGAGAAGGTCTGCGAGACACTGAGATCGCGCGACATGAGCAGAGGGTCGTGCGACGCATAGATAAAGAGGTCCTGCGGCTAGCAGAGTTGTTAGTCACAAGTAGGATGCCACATAACCTGGTCCAAGACGCTTGAGTCCTTGGAAAACCCTTTAGAATCACTTCGGGTGAGACTTCAGGATGCTTCGTGGTCTGTCGCCAAAAGGGCCAGTGAGCTAGGGGTGTTGTTGGTTAAATACAGTAAACCCGGGTCTGCCCATGATAGCCAACAAAGCTACAGATGGTAGCCAAGATGATCCATCCATCTCGATGGGGATAATGCCACATCATTGTTCTCATGTGGGAATCCATGCCATGTTCCCACACAGGAGCATTCTAGAGAGAGCTACCTACACTAGGTTAGTTATTGTTTTATTTAATGTTCAAGTATTGATTATACATTATGCAATCTCATAATTTATAATAAATTTAACATAGAATCAGATGTTGATGACTTGATTTGTTTTAATGTATTTCTATTCAGTGATGAGTCTCCAACACCCGGGTGGGAGGACATTGATTACTTCAACCTAGATGTAGCCATGGAAACTGCAGAGGACATCGCAACACCACACACACAGGTATTTTTCTTTCAGTAATTAAATTTAATGTTATTAGTTAATCTTATCATCCAATTTAGTTAATTTTTATTAATTGAATCTAAATATTTTTGTGTAAATGAAAAGGTTTCCACAGGAGTGAGTGACCATCCATCCCTGTTGGGGATCAGTAGATCCCCTCGTGAGCAGGTATCTTGTAATAAAGTATAAATTTAATTTCAGTTTTGATGGCTTAGATTTGTATAGTTATATTTTTTATGTACTAATATACAATTCCATGAATATGTATATAGGTCCGAGTACATAGGCATGTCAGTGTCACTATCTCTTCATCAACTCCTTTTTTCCCACCATATATGCCAGGTGTAGCCCCTGGCATACATGTCCCTTTCCTTGCATCCATCCCCACCCTGTTCTATCCATCCATTGCCTCCCATCCACCACCACACTTCCATCAAGCTACCCCTTCTTTGTCACATCCTTCGCTCACTTGCCCCTGCCCCACCCATCCACCACCACACTTCCATCTAGCTCCCCCTTCTTCATCAGACCCTTCTCTCACTCCCCTTCGCTCCACCCATTCACCCCCTCCCTTGCAATTTCTGATGTTTTTACCCTCCCCTCTCTGACCATGATACACCATCCATCCACATTCACCCATCAATCCACCCCCTCCCCCATCCCATTCTACAACCAGTTGGGCTTTATCGCCATACATCACCAGTTCTCCCACTACAATCCACACTCTCAGCACCATTCCCCCTAGTTTTGTAGCCAACATCGATGTGGATACATCCTCTACTATTCCATCCACCCTATAATCATAGGAGTTTGTCCATCCCACCACTCCACCGGCCACCTCTGAGGACTAGCCGATTTCTCCACCTTCCAACCCTTAGGACTAGCCTGTTGTGTTCATGGTGAGATTGATTAGTTTATGAAAATATCATATAATATTAATGAAAATTAACATAGGAAGTAAATTTTATGAGTTATCTTACTATTTAAATGTTGTAGGGTGGCATTTCCAAGAGACTTGGATCATGGAGGAGGGTAGACTGCTCACCAATTACGGTCTCGTCTGAGGTGAGATATTTAAGATTTGAAAACATAATTTTGATTTTAAATTTTGTTTTATACTTGTGTAATTGCCTGTAGGAGTTGACATCTTATTTTTGTTGTTTCAGAACCCAATGGGAGGTGGTTGAAGCAGTCAGAAGAACCAATCTTCATCTTGCTCGAAGAAGAGGAAGATCAGTTTTGGAGGTGCACCTGGGAGCTCCGAGGGTGGGCAATAGAATTGAGAGACCCTCCTATGTACACTAGCCATGATGTGGCATTTTGGCACAAGTTTCCATATTTTGTATAGGGCACAAGTTGCCATATTTTGTATATGGCATGAGTTTCCATTGCATAGACATTGGGAACGATGTTCCATTTTCTACTAGTACTGTATATGATTGGAAAATTGTGTATATTAATATATCAATTTTCACTTTTTTATATTACTTTCCCTTTTATTATAGATTTGCATACATTATGTCAAATACAGTAGTAGTTTACAGTTGATGCGCTTGCAGTACTTATTGTTGATGAAGCCTAACTCATATTGAACCAACATACTAACACCTACAGTCTTATTCATTGTCCAAATTGCAATAAAAAGCACTTGTTTTCCTTTGGTATTTACATAATAATTATTGTCTCATTTTGCAAGCTAGAAATTGATATTGGAATGATCTCCTCTTACCATTTGATTGATTGGAAATTTCATAGTATTGATGAGCTAAGAATAATACTAAACATGATTGTTGTTGGCTTGCATTTGTTACATCTACTTGGAAAACATTGATTTTGATAAATTTGGCAATTCATATCATTTGAAGACGAAGTTGACATTGTTTACTCTCATTGAATACATACATATTTGTTATATTATTGTTGAGCACTTGAAATTTTAACGATCTAATGTACTTGTTGTAATTTTAATGATTTAATGGTTAGATGCATAACCTAGGGTTTAGAATCAATGAGGAAAGCCTAACCCTAACTGAAGTTTAAAGGCTAGCATGCATAACGTAGAATTTATAATCAATGAGGAAACCCTGACCCTAACGGTGTTTTTGGGTTCGCATGAATAACCTAGGGATTAGAATCAATGATTAAAACCATAAACCTAGGAGGGAAACCCTAACAATAACCCTACCTAACCATCTATTTTGGCCTCTTATAAATTACCTTTTTGTTTGTATATTAGGGTGCCTAGGATTGTAGTCATATGTCACATATTCTTTATAGACTAATAAAATGAAACACTTCAAAGATTAAGCATGGATTACTTCACATAAGCTAGGGTTAGAGCTTCATGAGAACTCCTTTTATAAACCATAATGAAATAAGTAAAACATAGCTCATATTCCACAACTCATACATTAAAAAATTATGGGAGAAAGAGGCTCTATAATATCTTTGACTACAATATCCATTTTGGACAGCCCTATAACACCACTGACTCATCCTCATCTACCCTAACTTCTTGATTGTAATATCTTATTTAGGGCATCCCTAATAGCCTTTTTACCCACCTATCATAGCCTATGGTCACTTACTTTCCTTCCTATCTTACCCACTCACTAACACCTCATCTCAAATTTGTCCATAACCCAATTTAAAATGGTACAAAGACACCCTAAAGGGGCTGTATCTAAACAATCATTCCCATCCATACATAAACAAATTTGAGAGTAGTATATAAACATCCATAACTTGGAAAAACACAATAAAAGGCCTTGAATTGCTTGCAAGTCATTGTGTCATCAAAAGCCAAGTGAATATACTTGTTATCATTCCTACTTGACTGGAAATTACATCTTGGAATGTCATAAGACATTTTACTTGACTGGAAATTTGATTTGGTTTAAGAGTCCCATTGGCTTGGAAACTTGGCACTTATAAAATAGTTTATCACTAATGTTTACTTAAAATATTGTACCTTTGTCTTGACAAGATAAAAAGTGAAATATAGTACTGTCATAATTCTAAATGCTTGGCTAGAAATAATTTTGTTTCGACAGTACCTTTCACTAATTCAAAATTCCATTTCAACTCTTGTTTATTGTTAGTAATTGCATTTGGGATTGTACACTTATGTTGGCAAGCTCGAAATTAGTGTTTTGAACTATCATGATCATTTTGACTTGACTGGAAATCATTCTTAGTTTAAATTTATATGATATGATGATAACGTCCCATGAACACCACTAACATGCTTCAACCACATGCATAATTGTAAGGAAAATTACATCCAATGTAGTTTATGAAATGCTAGCTATGTTGTAGTGCAGGTATATATCTTCTAGGTATATGGTTCTACTAGTTTCTAGTTAAGTGAGACTAACAAATCCAATGATAGTAATTCTAATAAGTTCATAAACCCTAGTTTGTAGTTCTATGTCTAAATACATCAACCCTAGATTTTGAGTTTGTGGTTTCTAGTTCAAGAAACCCTAGATTTCTTTACATTTGTTCTTATAGATTAGGCATATGGTTTAGGTATTAGTAATTTGTTGGTCACCCTTAATGCTAGTTAGTTATAGCCAACATACATAATTCTCAATATAAATTGTCAACCCAGAGAAGTCTTTTTATTTGAAATATAGTTCACACTGTATGTGCAGAAACACTAAGTAGTTGATTAACTGAATGAAGCATTCATTATCCTACCTCTATGTTCAGTCAAACCCCTCTCATGATTAAAAATGTTATGAATTACCTATTTAAGAATTTCATAATTGCAATTACCTTTCTACAACTTCAATCCAGCAACTAATGATTCTAGAATTAAATGACTAGATTACTTTTGCAAGAAGTTAAATCCTAACATTAGCATACTATATGCAGATCCATCATTACTTGTTTAGTCCCACTGATCTAAGAATTGGAAATAACAAGAATTGAACCACATAATTCTAAGATATAATCTGACTGAATTAGAAAACCTGAAAAAGACAAACAATTAAAGAAAACTAGAGATGAAAATCTGACACACTTGCACCATGAAAACTAACCTACACAGTCCACTGTCACACCACACTGTTGCAGCTTAAGAGAAATGAAAATATTGATTATCAAAGGAAAGCACAATGATTAAGTAATGTTGTTGCAGCTACTATAAAGAATGCATCAACTACAACTTTCACACCACGATACAGAAAAATCAAAACATCTAATTAACTCAACGATCTCTTTGGTAAGGCATGCCCAACCTTCAAACAGAGACGGTGGAACTAAAACATATTAAAATGCAGAAGTATGAAGAATCTTGCTCCTTATATTATAATGGTAAATGAAAGTTCAATTATTTGTTCACAACTTAGACAGTATATTGAATATCAACCCAACCCTTAGCTCAAGATGGTTCCCAACACTTGTACATGATCAATCCTAACCTTCACCCACTAATATTGGGCAGCCATGAAGATCTATGATCTTCAGGCTGCCCTGTTACAACAAGCTGCATAGCTATGGGTGGATTTGAATGTGAGCAGAGAATATATGGAATCCTATTGCGTGAGCCATTAATGAGTAAATAGAATTAATTTAAGGAATTCCTTGTGTGTCATAGCTAGACACTCAACAACAACGTGGTGCTACAGTTGAATCTGTTGTAGCTAAGGATATTTCCTGAATGCACAAAATGAATGCCTTTGTATGCTTCTAGAGTGTGAGGTTGTGATTGACAAGTGATAGCTGGTATCGAAAGCACATATTCCCTGCAAACACTTGAGCTGCTACACCTGTACATCTCAAAGCTTGAATTATCTTTATCAAATCATGATGTATTAGTATAATCCAAGAGACAGTGTTCAAATCATAACAATCATAGGCATTAATAATATAAAACAATAACTAATCATACCTATAAGACTCATGGATCAATATGGGGAAAGAAAATACGTCTAGTGCATGGAATGGAGTAAGATAAGTAAAAAAGGGTATGATAGGTGTAGTCAAAGGGGGGAATTTTAGGATCCAACATCTCCCCAAAACTATCCTATTGCATGTCCTCATACAACAACCTCCACTAGTCCAAATTTGATGTTGTAGCTGGACCTTGTTCATGGAGAGAGGAAAAATTGTAGGAGGATTCAGGAGGTTCCTCCCCATCTAGATATCTGTTATGAGAAAGCCAATATTTCTAACACTACTTCTCTTCTTCCTTTGTCAGTGAAAAATCATCCCTGTATGGCCTTGATGGACACCAAATAAGTGGGAATTTGAATTTAAGTCCCAACCAGTTAACTACACACTTCTTCATACAGTCAACACACCCATCAAACCTAGGGAGAGTCTGTTTAAAATTTTTAAAACAATAAGGGTACCTTTTCTTTATTAATGAAGGAGAAGCCTACCACCTATGGTTACTTCCTTCCAAAGACAAATATTTCTTCCTAGAAATATAGCTAAGACGAGTGGAGATTACCTGCTCTTGACGTTCGACCAACTGCTGAGTCTGGATGGGAGATTTAAGCCTCTATTCCTGATGAGTACGAAGAAGGAAAGGAGATTGAGGTTCATGCCAAATCCAAAGATTAGATTTGGCATCATTCTGATAAATTTCCTAGATGGAATCCTCCCACTACACATGATTTCTCACAAAATAAGCAAATTTCCTCAGCTGGACATCTCCTAAGTAAGGAACAAGATTTGAATGACTGTTTAGCGGGGAATCCGTTTCATACGATTAAAGTTCACACAACAGGTTTTGCTCAGTGAAGTTGATCTCTATAAAAGTTTCTAGAAATTGGGTAGAGGATGCCACCTCATTAGGTCTCCATTCCTTTAATTCCTTCAATTTAAACCAAGTAAATTGGTCATACAAAAATATAGGATAAGAGGGGGATGTAGCTCTGAATCTCATCAATTCCCGAGAAAGAGTTTACAATTGATCTTTTTCTTTCTGCATGGACTTGAATTTATTCAACTCTAACTCTTTCTATACCTATTCCCAATGACACCTTTGGTATATTAACTCTTCTTCCCATTTTCCCCTCAATTATATGATACTATTTCTATGCTAAACAAGGGGGATCATTCCTTTCTGATATCTATCCACTTCAGCTTTCCATTTTTTTACTTCTATTTTCAGAAGTGAGATTTCTTATGTTAGACCTTGAATCCTTCCCTCTCCCACATCCTTCTCCTCATCAGAATCTAAATTGATAAATTCTTGGGAAGATTGAGCCTAGACCTTATCACCCAAACGGTTTCATCCTAATTACTCTAAATCAGAAGTGAAATAGCTTCCTCTTCTACCAGTGGTCCGACAACTTCTTCCTGCAAGGGTACTTCTCCAATCAATTCTGAGGATGATGGTTATTGTGTAATAGAACCTTCTTCGTGAAACCACTTTTTTTCAACTTCAACAATCATTCATGAAGATGTTGGTTCTTGTGTAACATCCTCTTCCTGGATTCCAATCTCAGCATCTTCTTGAGTATCGGCTATAGCTTCTTGATTCTCGGTAGTGGCTTCAACAGGGTGTTGCAGAGATGTTGGTTCTTGTGTAACAAATTCCCACTCTCTCAGTCCCTTTGGCTGCTTGGGTTTCTCTTGAGTTACTTCCATATCCCATGAAAGATGAGACTACCCCTCGAGTATTTCAGTGTCTCTAGATAAATGAAATTGGTCCCCAAATGCTTCAGTGTCCCCTGATGTATGGGACTGCATCTGCTCATCTTCTCCTATTTCCAAATCGAGGATTATATCAACCTCAAGGTTAGTTGTCCCTAGCTGAATGGGATTCTCAACAAGGTTTCCTGAGGATGTTGGTTCTTGTGTGAGAACATCTTGATCAACTTCAACATTTTCCTGTTGCTAAAGTTCTCCCTCCACTAGTTTTATGTCCTAATATTGTTCTGGGGTCAGAGTAAAAACTCCTAAGTTCAGGTCAGGGATTGTCTCGACCTTTGGCTCACTTACTTCCATTTGAGTTGCACCCTCAACAGACCTTGAACAGACCATTTTTGTATAAAATTCCCTGAATTTGAGGTTCTTTTGGAATAGGTTCTTGTGGAGCATTGTTTGTCTTTGGCCTTAAGATGGCAAATTCAATATTTTATTCGATACTTGACCACTTTTTCCATGCCGCTTCTTCTACTATGATAGATCTAGTTCTCCTTTTCTTCACAAGTCATGATTCCTTTACCTCTTCTCTTGATCTTCTTCTCTTCCTCTACGGTATAAGGGTTTCTAATTCTGTGGCTGATGTAGAAGGAACATTTCCCTATTCGGTGATTCCCCTTGTTTCTACCATCTTAGTTTCTTCCTCAATTAAGGTTCCTCCCCATTCAGGCGAGGATTCAATGGTGAGGATCTTTGTATCTCATTATGTCCTTATAGCTCCCACAAATTCATCTTCCATTTTCTATACATGCAATGCTGCTCCAGTTTCATCTTCTACTAACAGAGCTTCCCCATTATCCACTCTTTCCATAAGTTTTGATGTTGCAGAAACCTCTCCATGTTCTTCTGCTTGAATCATTAAGTTTGGTTCTGACCCTAACTCAATTGTCCCCCCCCCACAACTGAATTGGAGGGACTCTGTTCCTATTCCTCTACTTCCACTCCCCCCAACTGAGAAGGTGCCTCCTCTTCCTCTCTTATTAAGACACCATGCAAATGCATAGGTGGCTAAACTATCGAAGGTTGAACATTAAACTATTCCTAGGTCTCATTTTGTTGTCTTAAGGACCTTACGATGAGCAATTTTATTAATCCATGGCGGGTGAGAGAGGAGTAAGGGCGTCGGGATGATCTTACAAATATTACCATATGATGTAGGTCTTTAAATAAATAAAATGAGATATTGAGTAAATCCTTGTGGCATAAATGAGACAGTAGAGGGAACTCATAGAAATAAACAGTTTGATACCTACCTTCACACTAATGTACTTCCTCAAGAAGACCTCAATTTCATTCCAGGGGTGAGGAAGTGATTGTAATGCTATCCCTTGCCTTGCTTGGAAGACCTGTTCACCGTCTACCAGAAACTCTTGCATTGTATCTGCATTGTGGGTTCTTCTACCAAAGCAGGTTCTTCCTTCATGAGGAGAGCTTTGACCTATGAACAGGTTTCTGTCAAATTTATAGAAAAGTACAAAGTTTTTTCTCGATGAAAGACACTTATACATTGGAATAACTCGGTCTAACCAGCTTCTTCAAAAATGGAAAAAACCTTTGCATTTCTTCATAGAACATTCATATTTGCAGGTTCATGCCGGGTTGGGATACCCATATTGCCTCTCTGTCTGAATTTTGGTATCAACTTGACAAATTATAGACCTAGAAATGGAGTCACAACATAGAAACATGCACGAAAAACCGGCGTTAGAGTTGGATAAATTAGGAAAGTTAAGACAGTCATAAGCAGGGAATAATCGATAAGATTTGGTCCCAAATTAGGAAAAAGATGACAGTCGAATGATAAGTTTGGGTGTGGGATAGATCATGTGTATTGATAGTTAAATGAGTATGGGTCTAATGATAGGTACAAAAAGGAAAAGCATGATTAATATTGTCAAATCCAATTTAACGCCTAATCTTGTAAATGATCAAACCCCGCACCTAGGAATTATGAGATGAACCGTGATTTTCCATAATAGTGCAGTGTGTCATCACAGCCATTAAATTAACCATTATTGCCCATGTGCTATTGTGATCTTACTTGCAGCGAATCAAGAAATGTATTTTCACCGTTGGCGGAAACATAATTGAAACCATCAGGTAAGTCAAAATCCGGAAAAGTTGGGGACGACAACATTGGTGACCAAATCTTGAGGAGTCACAACTATCTTGCTGATATATTTGAAGGAGTTGCAGCCGTGAATAATAAAGCAAACAACAAAAATAGCGGAGTCGTAGCTGCAGAAATGTACAAGCTTGGCAGAGTCATGGCTGTGGAAAATGGAAGAATTGAAAACATTATCGGAGTCACAACCACAAAAAATAGAGAAATCTACAGAAATTGGTAGAGTCACAGCTACGAATGATGGGAAAAATGGCCAATTTTGAACATAGTCACAGCTGTGAAATAATGGAAAAATGGGAAAATATGAATAGAGTCACAGCTACGAAGAATGAAAAAATGGGAAAATATGAATGGAGTCACAGCTGCGAAGAATTAAAAAATGGGCAAAATTTACGGAGTTACAACTACGAATGAATGGCAAAATGGGTAGGATTTACATAGTTGCAGCTGTGGATAAACGGAAAAATTGGTAGTATTTATGGAGTTGCAGCTACGGATAAACAATGCATCGTTCATTTTTTTCTTTGTTTCAAGGAGGTTTTCTGAAACAGGAACATGGGTTAATGCACCCACAGTTGTTAAGACCAGTCATGACCACTACTTATTAAGCAAGTTCCTACATAGATTCTTCAAGAAAAAACAATCAAGCGTAAAAGAAAACATAATAAAAAGAAAATAAAATAAAACATGAATTTATTTATATACAAATTCCTATGTGGAAATCACAATATATTTTTTAAATATTAAAAGAGACAAAGAAAATTGTATGTCCTTGCTTCAAATGGTATCGTGGATCAGGTGCAACCTGCGAAATAAATGCATCCCTTGAGATTGTCTTTTGATACAGTCACATATTGTGACCATTAGAGAATAATTGTGTATGATATTCATTAATAGTGATCAGGAATACCATGCCATTATCAAACACTTTGTCTATCTAATATGGACCCAACCATCTTGTTCGAAGCTTACCATTAAAGTCCCTTTTGAACCTATAATCATATGGCAATGCCCAGTCTCCTTACAAGAAGACTTTCTTCTTTATGAACCACTCATTGCACTTAGATCGTTGCTGTTGAATTAATTCTTTCTGATGTATAGAAGTTGTGTGTTTTTCATTGAGTTCATTCCGTTGGTTCAATTTTTCCTTTTGAGCTTCACTTAAATCTAATTTTTCCTTCATATCTATCTTTAAATTTTTAATCCCAAACTCAATGGGAAAGACAACGTTTTCACCATACACCAAATTGTAAGGGGAAAAACCCATAGTATTGTGCCAGGTAGTGCGATAATCCCAAAGTGCCTCTGGAAGTTTTTCCACCCAATCCTTGCAATGGCTTCTGACTGTCTGTGTGAGAATAACTTCAATTACTTTGTTGGTACTTTCCACCTAGCCATTGGCCTGTGGATGATAAGGTAAAGTTATTCAATGTTGAATATGGTACTTTTGTAATAGAGCTTCCAATTTATGTGACACAAACTGTGGTCCCCCATCTGTGATTACCTCCTTGGGTACTCCAAATCAGGTAAATGTTTCTCCATACAGGAAATATATTATAGCCTAGTCATTGGCTTTCACCAAATTTATGACCTCTACACATTTTGTCATGTAATCAGTGGAAAGTAATATGTAAACTTTCTGCTTCGAGGGAGGGTTTATGGGCCCAACGAAATTTAAGGCCCATATGTTGAAGGGTTCAACTACCAGCTATGGTTGAAGGGGAATCTCATCTAGTTTGTTAGGTTGGCCCTTCCTCTGATAGCTATCACAAGCCTCTACATACCTCTTTGCATCCCTGAAAACCATTGGCCAATAATAGCCCATTTGTAATACCTTATGACGTATATATTTCTCAACAAAATATCCCCCGCAGGGCTCATCGTGTCAAGCCTTCAAGATACTAAAAAATTCATCTTATCTTACACATCTCCTGATTTCAAGATTAGGGCCTGCGTAGAAAAGATCACCATCTATCCAGTAGTACCTAGCACTCTATTGGATGGTCTTCCTTTTCTCTCTTTTTGACAGATGTTCCAGATGGTTTCCTGCAGCCAAATAGTTAGCAACATCTGTGCACCAGAGGGAATGAGCTAATACTGCAAACAAATGCTCATCTGGAAAATAATCTTCAACATGCATGCTATCATCACTGTTAGTAAAACGAGATAAAAAATCAGCAACAACATTCTCTTTTCTAGGTATGTCAATAATTGTAATGTCAAAGTCCTGTAATAGTAGTAGCCATCTAGTTATCCTAGCATTTGTAATAGGTTTGTTCATTAGATACTTGGTGGCTGAATGGTCACTGTGTACAAATGTGGGGTATCCAGTGATGTAATGTCTAAATTTATTGATGGAATAAACAATGGCTAAAAATTCCTTTTTTATAACAGTGTAATTGAGTTCAGCAGGGGCAAAGTTTTAACTGATGTAGTAAATTGCATATGGAGCTTGACCATCCTGTTGTCTCGGCACTGCTCCTATGGGAGTATTAGAGGCATCAAAGGAAATATGAAAAGGAAAGGCCCAATTGGGCCCCCTTAAGATAGGATTTGTAGAAAAACTCTTCTTAAGTTCGGTAAACATTGTTTGGCATGCATAATTCCAAATGAACTGTACATCCTTCATCAACAAAGTAAATAAAGGGGAAGCAAGTTTGGAAATTTTCTCTATAAATCTTCTATAATAAACAGCATGCCCTAAGAAGCTATGTACCTCTTTATGTGTTCCAAGAGTGGTTATGTTTTCAATTACCTTTATTTTTGAAGGATCTACCTGGATACCATCAACAGAGATGAATTTCGCTAAAACAACACCCTCGCTCATCATCATATGGAACTTTTTAGTGCTCAAAGATAGTTGGATCTGCTCATAGCGTGTCAAAACCTTATCTAAATTTTTCAGTGCCTCCTCAAAGTCACTACCATACAGGTAAAATTCATCCATTAAAATCTCCATACTGTCATTGACCATCTTCATAAAGATTCCAATCACAACTCTATGAAAGGTGGTTGGTGCATTGCAAAAACCAAAGGGAAGTACCCTGTATGCAATGTACCCCACGGGAAAGTGAAGCTGGTCTTGTCTTGGTCTTCGAGAGAATTCTAGACCTGGTTGTACCCACTAAAACCATCTACAAAGGAAAAAAATTTCTTCCCAGATAGGGTATCAAGTACCTGATCAATGAATTGTATGGGAAAGTGGTCTTTCTGCATTGCTTTTTTTTTTACTCCCTATAATCCACGCAAACTCTCCATTTCATGTTCTTTTTTGGCACTATCATGAGTGGAGAAACCCACTCACTATCTGAGTTCAGGTAAATAAACCCTACTTCTAAAATCTTTTGAATTTCCTCTTTCACTATGTCCCTAAGGTTGGGGTTCATCCTTCGTTGTGGTTGCCACATAGGTCAGGAGTCACTCTTAATGTAAATGTGGTGGGTGCACAGATTCGAAGGGATACCCTTCATACCTTTTTACTCCTAAGAAAAATATCCCTTTTGCTATTTTAGGAGTGCGACCAGATGTTCGAATTCATCAGGAGCAAGGTTGGGATTGATATTCAGTGTTTTACCTAGATCTATCTCAACTGGAATGCTTTTTGAATTCTTGAATATTGGAATTATACTCGTGTCATTGAATAAATTTTCCTCTGTAAAATTTTCTTGTTTCTCTTCATCTAGGGTACTATTCAGGATCTGGTGAATGTGCATATTGATAGATGTAGGCTCACTGATGAAACTATTGATAGCGTTGTCCTCTGTTTCATCTTTGAAGGTTAATGACTTCCCTATCGTTAACAATGGTTGAATCTCGTCTTCCTCCTCTAGCTCCATCCAAAGTGAAGTTTAAGCTTGTAATATAGGTCGGGCTGGAGGGTATAACGTAAGACTTTTCATTTCAGTCCCATCTGAAATGGTCATAAACCCTAACGTCAAGCTGATGTAAGCATCTGCCGTGGCTAACCAAGGTCTCCCCAAGATCAGCGAGTGTCCTCCCAACTGTGACTTTGGATGAAACACCAGAAAGTCCGCAGGGTATTCCCATGAATCTACTGAGACAACAGGGTCTTTCAATATTTCCTCGGGTTTGATGTCGGACCTATCAGCGAGTTATAAAATGGTAGGTGTTCGATGTTGGTTGGTGAGACCAAGTTTTTGTACAGCTTCTATAGTCATAACATTAATGGTTGTGCCTAAATCCACCAAAACATTCGGTATTTGAGTGTCCCCAATATGCACTATGATAGTGGGGTTCCTAGGATCATCATACTTGGATAAGGGGATCTTTACCATGATCAATTTAGATAATTTTCCTATAACATGAATAGTGAGAGGATCCCTAGGTCTTCTTCTTGGTTTCCTTACACAAAGGTCCTGGAGAGTCTTGGTGTAGATAGCCACATCATGGAGGGCTTGCAACAACATAATTTTAAGACATAATTTTTTCAATTCTCCTAGAAGGTTAAAATTGGGTTGTTCCATTGTTTTGTGTAGTGTTAATCGTTCAGGATATGGCAGTTCTCGAATTAATTGTGTAGGCTATGTTTCAATATCTATTTCTCCTTGTGCTTCAGCTGGGGTCTCGATAGGAATTTCATCATCCTCAATAATTGGGATTTCCATGTTGGATGGATATTTCTGATTCATTCTTACTTCAGTCACTGATGATGGAACATCTTCAATGGCTAAAGGCTCCACCACTATCTCTGATCGTAAGTGTATGCCATTACAGGGAACCAGAGTGATGGAGTAAGCTGGCATATTGGTAGTCTCAAATTGGTGGAATTCTCTATTATTTGGGTTGGGTTTAGGTTGGGGAGGAAGCTGCAGTCCTATAGGCATCTTCATTGGTCTAGCGTTGTTCTCGAGCTACAACTGCGGCTGCTGGAACTGTTGGTGAGGGTAATTTTGAGGATAATTATGAGGAGGGTATGGTTGGTGAGGAGGTAAATATGAGGAAAATGTTTCCCTAGATGGGAGGTCCTCCACCTAGGAGACTAGGAAGTCTATTGTTTTGGTGGTTGTGACCATGGTAACCAAGAGTTGAAGTTCTGCATAGAAGGCTAAGATGGATGCCATTGATTGTTAGAATAGTGTGAAGGGAATTGTGTATTCATGTGATTAATACTATTCATACTATTCATGTTATTAAAAAAGGGAAATGAATA
The DNA here is from genome assembly GCA_001517045.1 of Pseudotsuga menziesii. Classification (NCBI taxonomy): domain Eukaryota; kingdom Viridiplantae; phylum Streptophyta; class Pinopsida; order Pinales; family Pinaceae; genus Pseudotsuga; species Pseudotsuga menziesii. The sequence continues at coordinate 375,480 of LPNX010363350.1, read as the reverse complement.
TGGGTGCATACCTTGGTTCTATGGTTTCCAAGGCTTTCTCTAGGAAATGAATTAAGTTGGTTCCACATCTAGATTTTATTCTTGCAGGACTGCATTTACTTGAGGTAGTAAGGGACACTCCTTCGTATCATGGTTCAATTCACAAAGCTGGAAAATTTCCACCTTGTCAAGTGGATGCTTCTTCCTACATCTGGGGCAGAATACACCAAGTGCTAAATCTTCTACTGCTTAATTCTTCTTTTCTCTCAGGACATCTATTTCTGAGGATATGGAGCTCATCATTTCTATTTTGAATTTCTCAAGGAGGTTTCCTATATCTACTTGGGCGTATCCTCCATTGGATGACTTTTGTTCTTTTTCAAGGACATATCGTTCTAGTTTGTCTTGTTTGTTGGTTCTGGAGGATACTCCGGAATACCTTCTGCATAATTCAATAATATTTTCAAAGGGTTCCTTTGAGATATCCCCCTTTCCCAGTAGGTTCAACATGCCTAAAAAATATTCTCTAATCCCCCGAAGTAGGATAATATTGAGTAAATCTAGCCCCATAGTATTCTATCCTACCCACTGTACATTGTATAGAAACCTCTCAACAAAATATTATAGAATCTCTTTGTCCTTCTGCATCATCTTGAACAACTCTTCTCTTTTATCTTTAGTGTTACAATACTCCTAGTATTTCTCAAGGAATACCTGCTTTATTTGATCCCATGTGGTGACAGTCTCACTACCCAGGATCATAAACCAACGCAGAGCATTATCCTTCAAGGTAGCAGGGAAAAGATTTAACTTTTTCTCACTGGAAGTGTAGTCGTAGCTACGACAAAGGATGTCAAACTCGAAGAGGAACTCATCCAGATCCTCTGCGTCCTTCCGATGAAAATGTGCTAATACTAATGGAGAGATATTTTTCATGGGGGATTTTCCAGCTGGCTGTCGAATGGGAAGCTAGAGTGTTCCCATTGTCCTCTCATGCAAGGGGTCTCCATAATTATGATGGTTGTCCCCTACTACTTCCTCATGATCTTCTGGCTCACATACATTATTCATGTTTCCCTCTTCTCTCTCCTATCTTTTCCTCCTCTGATCTTCCCACTTCTAATGAAGTTGTGTCCACTCCTTCTTTGTCACCTTCCTCCCGTCAATGTGGTAAACCACCTCTTGGTCACTTGTTCCCATATCATTGGCTCTGTCTTCATCAGCAGGGACACCTGATGGTGTCACATATTCTCCTGTATTCTCCTCTATGGGAAATTACGCTTCCATTCTAGGGGTAATTGCACTTCTTTTGACAAAGGATCCCTGATGGAGAGATCCGGTAGAGGAATTGGTTATGGAAACTAGATTGTCGATGAATGTCCTTCTCCCCAATGTTGGATTGTTACTACGACCTTGACCACCTGCCAAATTAGTATTTTGGGGAGTTTTGAGGGTTTTGGGAATGACGCTCTGTACTCTCATATTCATACAACCCAAAAAATGCAAGCCTAGAAATTATTGAAGAAAAATGAAAGGATGCAACTAATCTGGTGTCTAATAAGTATGTTCCCTACTAATAGCACCAAAATGTTGGTCACCCTATATGCTAGTTAGTTACATCCAACATACAGAATTCTCAATATAAATTGTCAACCCAGGGAATTCTTTTTATTTTAAAGATAATTCACATTGTATGTGCATAAAAACTAAGTAGCTGATTAACTGAATGAAGCATTCACTATCCTACCTTTCTATTCAGTCAAACTCCTCTCATGATTAAAACTGTTCTAAATTACCTATTTAATACTTTCATAATTGAATTACATTCCTACAAATTCAATCAAGCAATTAATGATTCTATAATTAAATGACTAGATTACTTTTACAAGAAGTTAAATACTGACATTAGCAGACTATATACAGTTCCATGATTACTAGTTTAATACCACTAATATAAGAATTGGAAATAACAGGAATTGAACTGAAGAATTCTAAGATATAATCTAACTAAATTAGAAAACCTGAAAAAGACAAACAATTAAAGAAAACTAGAGATGATCTTGATGGTTACATCTAACACACACTTGCATCATGAAAACTAACCTACACAGTTGACGGCCACACCACACTGTTGCAGCTTAAGAGAAATGCAAATTTTGATTATCAAAGGAAAGCACAATGATTAACTATTGTTGTTGCAGCTACTATAAAGAATCCATCTACTACAAATTCCACACCACACAACAGAAAAATAAAAAACATCTAATTAACTCAACAATATCTTTGTGAAGGTGAGCCCGGCCTTCAAGCAGAGACGTTGGAACTAAAACAGAATAAAACGTAGAAGTCTGAAGAATCCTGATCCTTATATTATAATGGTAAAATGAAAGTACAATTCTCTTTTCATAGTTTACACAGTATATCCAATATGAACCCAACCCTTTGCTCAGGATGTTTCCCAATACTTATACATGATCAATTGTAACCTTCGCCCACTAATATCGGGAAGCCATGAAGATCTACGATCTTCAAGCTTCCCTGTTACAACAAGTTGCACAATTGGGAGTGTATTTTAATGTGAGCAGAGAATATAGGGAATCTTTTTGAGTGAGCCATTAATGAGTAAACATAACCAATTTAAGGAATTCCCTTCCTGTCACAGCTAGCCCCTAAGCAATGGCGCGTTGTTACAGTTGAATCTATTGCAGCTAAGAATATTGCTTGAATACGTAGAATGACTTCCTTTGTATGCTTCCAGAGTGTGAGGATGCGATTAGCGAGTGACAGCTGGTATCAAAAGCACATCTTCACTGGAAACACTCAGGCTACTACACCTGTACTTCTCAAATCTTGAATTATCTTTATGAAATCACGATGTATTAGTATAATCCAAGAGACAGAGTTCCAATCATAACAATCATAGGCATTAATAAGATAAAACAATAACTTATCATACCTATAAGACTCGAGGCTCAATATGTGGAAAGAACATCTGTCTGGTGCATGGAATGGAGTAATACAAGGAAAAAAGGGTATGATAGGTGTAGTCAAAAGGGGGCATTTCAGGATCCAACATAATCCTTATTTTTTAGGATTGTGGTTTGTAGTTCATGAAACCCTATATTTTTTTCTATTTATGCATGTAGCTCAGGTAGGTTGTTTAAGTATTTCTACGTAAGTAAGACTAGCATAGCACATGATATCTATGTATGTCAATTTCTACTTTATAAAACCCTAGTTTATAATTATATGTGTAAATTTACAAACCCTATTTTTTAGGTTTATGGTATGTAATTCGTGAAACCCTAATTTTTTTTCTATTTTCTCTTGTACCTTAGGTATATGGTCTAAGTGGTTGTACATAAAAGAAACTAAAATATCATAGAACAAAAAGCATGTGTGAGGAGGTCCAAGACATAACAATTGTTCTTCCTTGACAAAAAAAAAATGAAACAAGTTGATGAATATATGTCTTCTATAAAAGACACATCATCCCTGTGGATCCTTCATTTGGAAATGACATGTTCTCTTTGGCTATATAGGCATCCCTAAAACCCTAGTTTTTTTTCTATTTTCTCTTGTAGCTTAGGTATATGGTATAAGTGGTTGTACATAAAAGAAACTAAAATATCGTAGAAGAAAAAGCACGTGTGAGGAGGTCCAAGACATAACAATTGTTCTTCCTTGACAAATAAAAAATGAAACAAGTTGATGAATATACGTCTTCTATAAAAGACACATCATCCCTGTGGATCCTTCATTTGGAAATGACATGTTGTCTTTGGCTATACAGAAATCCCTGAATGGCCAGGAGTCCCTGAACCTCTTTTGCAATCCTACTACAACTCGCCATAGAATGTTGAGCAGGGATCCAATGGATGAACCATCGATTTTGTTGGGATCGTGGCATGGGATTATGGCCAGGGTGGCCTCCCACCCAACTCTGCACGGCCTAGGCATGCCTCTAAGCTTTATTTTGAAAAATAGTTTTTCGCCTCAGTGGGGTCCATGCAACCCTTGCAACGATGCACCAACCCTCCAAAAACCTATATCGGGTGGTCAGGGGTGGCGTTCCCATGGAAGCCATGCCCAAACACACCTGCAGGAATTGATGAATTTATAAATCGCCACTTGGTTTGGTATGGGGACCCCGACCTTGAATTGGCCCTAGTGTACCTGAATGGATTTTGCAATCCTACTGCAACTCGCCATAGAAAGTTGACCGAGGATCCGATGGATGAACCGTTGGTTCCGATGGGATTGTGGCACGAAATTATGGCAAGGATGGCCTCCTCCCTGACTTTGAATGACCCAGGCATGCCTCCAGGACACATTATGCAAACTAGGGTTTCACCCAAGTGGAGTGTAAACGCAATTACCGAATCTCATTCAATATAGCCATCTGGATCCTCTCCATTGTTAATTTCCTCCATCGATCTCTCGTGCTCTGAATGAGGAAAGAAGTAACATACCTTGGTTGAGTTATTATTTGACATTGTCTGTAGATGGATTTTCATGCCAATAATCAATTTTGTGAAGTGATAGACCATAGAACCTAGTCTGTAATCCATGAATACATGCCCACTAGTTCTTCTTGATTTCTCATCTAGTGTAAGATATTCACCCTCTGTAATACCCCAGTTTTGACCCCGCTTGCATTAAAATACATGATACATATATTGTAAATAATCTTTGTGTGGAGCTAAAGGCCAAGGCCCCACCATAGATTTGGTTATGTTGTGTTTCTGTTTAGGAATGGTCACCGATGGTATGTCGGGACATGTGACATATATTTAAATTGTGATGTCATGTAAATGTGCATTTTAATTAATAACCCAGCCAGCTATGTTCACCGCAACTAAATTGAGAAGGGGCATGATTCCAAAGGATACGGACGGGGGATGTTGAACATTGAGTCATGGGAGAGGAGCCATGTGTCATCACCACCCTTAGTTGTTTCATTGTTAGTTGGGACAACGAATTGGCTGACAGGAAGGCCACGCCCATGCCCGCTCACACTCTCTCCACTACACTCTATTGGTCTGTCCACTCACCAAATCATGAGTCTGTTCATCTCCTCTCACATGAGCTGAGATAAAAGAATCCACATTCCATTGTTGGGGGGTCGCCTTCTCTCTCAGGACTGCTAGTCTGTGTGTTTTCTTCTTTGTTCATGTAGAAGATAGCTCTCTTTGCCTCATGGATTTGATGACGGTGGATTGATTTTTTACCTAGGATTCACGTAAATTTTGTGCTTTTACCATCATTTTCAGACATCCTATTGTCATGTTAGTTCCATTGTTGAGTTGTAGCTGGATGTTCTGGATAGTTCTGTGGGCTGTGTTTTTGTCTCGCACGCATAGTTGGAAGTCGAGACCTGTTTAATTATCGGTCTATATAAGTTTTCCCAGCAACTGCAATGCAATTTATGTGCTGTGGGCTTAGGGTTGATCGTGGGCTGTCATTTGCCATGATTTGTTTGACTGTGTTTTTCCCTGTAAACGCTTGAATAGCTGTTTAGCTTCTTGCATGCAGTGGATTTGTCCCTGGACTATTTGGGGTTGGTGAATGAGGGCCTGAGGTGCTTGATAAACCTGGTGGGTTGAGAACCACACAGACATAGCCACTGAGATGGATTTCTTCTCCATGACCCTAAAGAGCACTGGAGGGAAGATCAGGGTCTGAGGGACTGCGTTGCAGAGAAGGGACTGTCTTCCTTGTGTTGGGTGTGTGTGGGTGTTCTATAATCCAGGATGGTTCTGGTGTTGGTGTCTGCAGCTCTTAAGTGAGCTCACCAACTTAGCATTAGACTTTCCCAGCTCCTGGATGGCCTGATAAACCCAACTCTGTTGGCTTGGCTGATCTGTTGTTCGCCTGATAAACCCAACCTTGTTGGCTTGGCTGAACTGTGTACCCTTGTGGTGTTGTTACCTTGGCTATGTGTAAGCCTGTTAGTTCCTTATTCCTTGGGGAATCATGCCCAACTCGGGGGTGGTAGCATTGCTGATATATTAGGGAGCACACGGGCCTATGGTTGGGTGGAACGTTTCAGCGACGTAGCTAGTTGCAGAACAAGCTCCTTACAAGATAAGTAATTTTGTCTATTTTACTTCTGCAATCCTATTTACTGTTAATGATCATGATGGGCATGTTTAATTCTTGTACAAATGTATGTTGCTTCCGCTGTGTATGATAAATAATCATGTATGCATGTTTTAGTTCAAGCATTTTATTTCAACATTTCAACAATGATTATGAATATACGTTTTCATGGGGCTAGATGCCCAAATGTTTTGGTGTGTAGTAGCGTCCTCTTCATCGATCAGAGGGTTGGGGACGTTACACCCTCAACCACCATCGATTTAATAGGAAATTCATTTCCTTAATCATCAATAAATGATTCTTTAAGGATTTTCTTCCCTCGAATGTATAGTGCCAACCAATAATCCATGTCCCATTCATTGTCTTTCGGGGAAACAACTACATATATGTGTCCTGTTTTTACAAGATTTGAGATATGATCGTAGTTTGTCGAAATCATTGACTAACCCTCCTCTAAGTTGGTTGTTTCACCGACTACATGTGGGTTTACTGCAAGTGACACATGATCCCAATCATCTACCCAATCCATGCATTCACATTCATCCCATTCACCACTACTACAAGGGATGAAAGCAAGCAAGTTTCCATGTCCATATTTCAAATAGCGGGTTGTTTGAGATTTGAACCAAATGAAATTCACGGGTTCCTTCTACTGTGCAACAACTATAGGAATGGGATCAATATATGTCAACCACATGCCAAACATTCCTCATTGGCCTTCCTACCCCTGTTGATGGCATGGCCTCCGAGGTAAGAATTGCATGGTAACATTCATATTTATGGGCTTTGCATTTGGTAACTTCTCGTATTTTCTCTTAACACAAGCAATAGAATAAGAAATGATTGCTTCAAGGGATGGGGCCACTCATGATATTCTTTTTTGTTCGTCATATCTACGTTTTCATCATATTATCACTTAGACTTTTCTAAGGGAATATTTTTTTTTTCAGGTACGGCTGACGCCAATAAAACATTTCCCACATTCTATTTGTTTAACTGCAACACATATATAATATAACAATTTCCTTGATTTGTCATTATGTAACTGCATCACATATAACAATTTCCATGATTTGTCACTGAAAGAGAAAGATAACGGAGAGACAACAGTAGAAGATCGGTGACTATCTTTGTAATAGATCGGTAAGCATGGCAGTTTTCATCAGCATAGCGGAAGGTCTCTAGGAGGTGACGCCAGACTCAAAAGAGAGTCTGGTCCATTGTTCACCACAAACACCATGGCCAACCCCCATGTTATGTGCACGTCCAAGTGGCAGTGCATCAGCCAAGCTCCTGCAATACATAATCACCCTGATTACTAATATGCACAAATTAAACCATTGCCCAATTCAGAATAAGAAACGACACGGATTGTCCGAAATGCTGTGAAACAAATGCTCACCAGGATTGTCTGCTACGAATCTTATTGCTGCCCAACCATTGACTGGAACGTTCACAGTGTTGCGCATTGGAGGATCGACGAGATTGAACTTCTGAGGATCTGTGTGTGAATTATAATTCCCAAAGCCTGCTCCCACGATGTAAAAGTCATAACCATGCAGATGGATAAGTTGGCTTTCTCCTGCAAAGATATTTGTTCCCTGAAGAATTACTTGCACCGTACTGTTGTAATATAGGACTTTCACTCTTGTACCTTTCACTGGGGACCAGAGCCCTCTGCTTATGTTCTGTGAAGTATAATCAAATTGCACAGAAGGGTTATCGGGGAAGTCCCCGGAGAATACTCCTTTCAAGCCAAAATGCTGAGCTTGAAGAATTGAAGAAGTTGTTGGCAGCACAAATGAAATGTTATTCATACTTGCAGCAAATCTTGATCAGTTGGGACCTCCACAAGACTGGCCTGGACATTTGATCAACCCTAAACCGATGGTGTAGAACAGATTCTCCTGGACACTCTGAGGAACGAAGACTGGGTGGTCGTGTGAGCCCAAGCTTCTCAGACCATTAGCGAAGCTAGTCGCAGTATTGGTGTCGTTATAAAATGGAAGATTAGGCATGCTTGGAGCTGATGTGGTAGAGCTTCCCTCATATTCTAAAATGGCAGTGGTAGTCGTGTTATCGAAGGGAACTCCTTGCCCACTGGAATATGCTCGAGCAGCCATATAGTATCTACCTGTAGCTTGATTGGCAGTGACAAGTATGTCGGTTGTCTGGCCGGGGCCGAGCATCAGAAAATTCGTCTGAAGAGGCTTTGTATACAAAGCATCCACAGCCACAACAGTCATTGCATGGTGAGCCACCGACTGAAGAGGCTTTGTATTGAGTGCAGCATTGATGACGCGTAAAAGATTTGTTTCCCCGGGCTTCACTGAGACACGAAAAGTATCTGCATCCATCATTTGCCCTTAGTCAATTATTTTGCCAGCACAAAATTTGGAAATAGCTGAAAAGTTTGAGTCCCTTGGATGCATTAACGCAGCCAGAGATGTACCTGAACTTGAACATTTGTACAGTGCGCCTGGTTGTCCATTTATAGTGAATGCATCTGAAACGTTCGGGGCAGCTCCTGTTCTGGTTGCTTGGTTCACAACGTCGATAGGATTCAT
>LPNX010363350.1:351187-366458 GCA_001517045.1 Pseudotsuga menziesii | reverse complement strand
CATTAATATCAATATGATATAATACTCAGAGACGTACCAATGAATTGTGGCGTTATATTGCGCCTGGTTGTGCACTTTGACTTTAAGTTTGTCTCCGTTTCTAACATGGAGAGTTGGGCCTGGGAACTGTCCGTTCACAGTGATGATATTGTGTGTTCCACATAGCCTTTTCACAGGTGTAGACCGAAGCTGAATTTGCGATTAACGGGCCACACAACATTAGTTTAATATGTGACGAGAATTGACTTATGCGCATATCATATTGTAATCGGTTATATACATAAGTTTACGTCAAATTACCAAGTGCAAATGATCAATTTAGTGATTAGTCTCTGTTGAAGTTGTTAAAGTCGTTGGAAAAAGCAAAGTTTGGTGAAGTTGAAGTTGTTAGAAAAAGCAAGGGTTGGTGAACCTGTTAGGCACTGATCTCCAGAAACATGAAGACACAGGCTTTGTCTGTCGACCTCTAACGCAGTTGAGAAACCGATTGAACAACGCCCCGAGCAGAGCAGGGTATTCGAAAGAATCGTCTGTCGACCATTGAACTATCGATTATGCATATTTGATATGGGGGTTTCTGGTAAACCTCATATACTCCCTTTATAGTGCAGTCTTGATGCATGCACCAACCCCTTCATGCTCACCTTTGTCATGCCTGGTCTCAAAGTAGTTCCATATATGTGGCACATTATGAGTATTATGTAACATACTCATCCATTGGAAGAATCGAGAGTTTTTGAACTAGCCCGCACAACCATCTGACCATATCCAATGCTGATCCATATATATATCTCCCTCCTTTAGCTGATTATAGAAAATTCAAAAACAATGTTGCACATAATGCATATCATGGCATCTACCATCACTTATGCAAAATTTTGTCTCTTTCTGTATTATCCTATTGTTAGTGCTGCTTTCACAGACATGCCTATACATAATATGTACCATGATGTTGACTTGGTCGGAATGGTAGTATTGAATCTGAATTTCATTTTGGGTATGAAGGGTGTAGTTTTCTACAAAAACGACAATTGACAATATGGTCCCAATGGGAAATTTATCCCTCCATTTTCTATACTGCTCATCCTTCCATCGCGCTACATGCACATGTTGAACAGAATGCTCAGTTTTCTTATAGAACTCTGTCAAAAAATCACATACCGATACCTTTTGCCATTAAAACAAGGGTCGTATTAGAATGTGACCTTTAAAGAATGTATATGTAGAAACTAAACATGTAAGAGGAAAAACATGCAATAATAATTTGCACCTGTGACTTCACCAATGCAATATTTTTACTTTCTTTGCATTATCTGATTGATAGGTTACGTACTTGAAGATCTCCATGCTCATATTGCCAAATTGATGCTCATCGCTTCCATGAATGCAATGGTTCAAAAGAGAAAACCCACTACACCTAGAAAAATTCCCATATAGACATGATTTTCCATAGTATTTTTGTCCTTCATGCCTTGGACACATGATGGTCACGATAAAATATCTCGATGCATTCGGTGGTATTATGGATTCATTGAAGCCCTGCTCAAGGTTTGTATGAAAATCACAAAATTAATGTTTATACATGTCATAAAAATATTCATATTCTACATGGTATCTACAAAAGCATGTGTTTCGATCAATGCATATACGAACATACCATGGTTTACATTTCTCAAAGGACCTTTGGTCCAGGTTCAATTCTGTGTGCTCATTCTTGAATCTTTCATAGGGTTCAGTCTCTGTGTTGTGTTAATGAAGTGTTTGATGTGGGGTTCACATTCAGTAGAACCTTTTCTCATCTTTAGCACATCTCTTTGGTTAGATGAAGTTCTGGTATGATCATGCCAAAACTTTTGTACTAGTTACTTAACAACATCAATTAGCTTCATATCTTGATGAGGCAACCTGCCGACAAAAGCCCAACAATCTTTTGCACTTGGAGTCTGTTAGGTCATGATTTTGTCTTCCTTAGTTTTATGCTTTTTTTTTTATGTTTTTGAAACTTGCTAATATTTTTGTGTATAAAGGTTAATTTTGAGTTCAAGCCTTTTTGTTTTCATCATGTTGATTTTTCTTATTTTTTAAGCCTGCTTTTATAAATTTTGCTTAGAGTTCATTCTTGAAGGGTTCTACAAGGTATATATTGATTAAATGGTTTCATAAATGACACTAAGGTCGAGATTAAACATATAAACAAATTCTTAATCCTGATTAGTGATTTAATGAGGTGAAATTATGCGTTGGGACTTTCTTGTAGCGCAAGAGCGAAATTAATACACTAGAGCGCTACAAGAAAGTCGCGAGTGCCAAAAATTGTTATTTTTCAATCCGATTTTTCGGGGTCTTGTCCCTGAGGTGTTAACCACATTATTTGTCACATTTGATATGTGTCTTGTCAATTTTATCATTGAAATAGGTGTATGGTCATCGTGTGAGGGAGATCATGGAAATTGTATGTAGTTCATGGCAGATGATGACAGTGAGTGGAATGAAGCAGAATTTTTGGGAACATGTTCTTAAGCTGAAGAATATGAAGGCATTGAAAGTCATGGTGGGAACATATTGCTAAGAAATCGGAGTTTTGACAGTTGAATGAATAATTAGGGCTTTCCAACAGCGATAGTTTGAAGTGATCTGGATAGTTGGACATAGCTGGAACATGGAATTCGACACCTAACCTTTGAAGAGATTGACTTCCAATGCTTGTATTAATATTTTGAGAAGGTACCCCACATGGCATTTGATAGGGTTTGTTAAATTTGGGGGTTTTCTGATAAAGCCTATAATGTCAAAATTTTAAGGAAGGATATAAATTTGCTCATTCAATAGACTATGAATGATGAAATATTAATCAATATATCTAAGTATTCATCGTTTAAGATAGTAAAGTTCAGAGAAGAACTATTGGAGGTACCTAAAGTTGTGATTAGGTCAAATTGTTGAAATTTGGTACAAAACGTTTCCTAAACTATGTGATAAGGAAGACTGTGAGAGTTTGAAGATAAATAGACTTCCAAAACTGTGCGAATTTGAAGAGAAATAGACTATGAGATTATTGACAGGTGTTGCAAACCATAGTGAAAATGAATAAAAGTGGAAAAACTAATAGAGTTGAGCCTATTGATCTCAATTGGATAGATAAATTTCCAGAATGTGTTGAGCTATTTGAAAATGCAGGATGGTTGATATTTTTCAAGAAAATTGATGGATACAATGCAGAGGTCTCCCATAAGTTTGCTTAGTGCTATGACAAAGACACTATATCTTTTGATCCTTTGCAATTCAAATTGACCAAAGAGTTGGTAGCTAAGGCAACAGGAGTTAAAAATGAGGGAGAACTATGGTTTAAGAATGTGCCATTCACCTTTAATGCACAAAGGTACCTACTACCCGGTGTAATTGTAGATTGGGGTAAGGGTGTACCCATCATAACTTCAGGCCTGATTGGATAGAACCTATTAAGGTTTTACATATTTATATTACATGTGAAGGAAGATATGCCTTCATTTTTAAATACCACTTCAGATTTCTTCAACACCTCAGTAATGAGTCAAAGATGAACCTGCCCTTCTTCTTGCTAAAGAGCCTACAGAAGATGTCTTGCAGAATCAAGGAACACCAAAATCATACTAGACAGTCCATTTTTCACCATGGACTTATCAAACTCATTATCAACAACATTTTGCAGAGTAAAGGAAAAACTTGGGAATATTTCCTTTTTTGTTCAAGGTTTCAGAATAGTCAAGAAGGACAGTCTCATGGAAAACAAGCTGATAAAGGACAAACCTTGATCAGAAATCTTAGACAGAAGATAAAGGTTAAATATGAAGACAGTATTAAATTGGAGGAAGTTGCAGAGCCTGCAAAATAAGATTGTGAGGCTAAACAACATCTTAATGACATAGAGAGAAAATATTTGCAGTCCGATAATAAGGAGATCAAGCCTATTCAGGATGATGCACCAGCAGAGACATTTGTTGCTGAAAAGATTGTACGTGCAGAGAAAAATTTAGGTGATGAAGAGGATACTGAAGTTCACAAACAAAGTCCAATCACAGTCCTGTCAGAGGATGATAAATGCTTGTTTAAGGAGGATAAAATTCTTGTTGTTGATGAAATTAAGGTTGGCACTAAAAAGGAATTTCACAGCCAGGAAGATGACGTAGTAGTACCAAAAAGAAAGAAGATAAAAGTTATTGAATTTGCCTCAGTCACCCATTAGGGTAAAACTTTCAAAATGTTAGGGGAACTTGCTCCTGTGTGGAGACCAAAGACTAGACCTAAAAATAAGCTCAGGCTGAATATGAAGAAATTGTTGAACCCTAAATTGAATAAAGAAGAAGTAACAGTGATAGATGACTCATCCTTTGATGAAAAATTGGACGTTGATAAGGGTGACAGTAAAGGAAAAAGGCCAATGGAATCAGAAAGAGAGTCTACCCTTACTGAGACTAAATTGTCTGATATTTTTCTAGAGATACGAAGTCAAATGTTATAGGAGAAACAAGAAGGTAAGATAAAGTCCTCTCACTCAAAAAAGAAGGTGAGGGTTGAGGAAAACATTCCCTGTGAAGCTGAGACTGAAGAAAACCTAAGTTTTCCTGAAACTCGTATAGAATTGTTGCCAAAAGATGAAGAAATGTACAGGAGACTAAACCTTCCATGGATTCCAAATGAGATGCAAAGTACAGTAGGAAATAAAGAATTTGATTCAAAAAGGAGAATTTACATAGAACTGTAAAACAATATAAATATCAGGTCGAATATATGCAAGAGAAAAATGATGGCTTGGTCATGGCAAATAGAAGACTTAGAGAGGATCTGGATGAGGTGAATATCCATTATCAAGAGCTAATTGCAGTCTCAAAAGAGGCTTAAAAAAGGAAGAGAAATACAGAGTCTCAATTTACAATGTTAAACAAACCATCAAACATCTACAGCAGCAAAATGAAGAAATCACTAGAAATATGGCAGAGATGGAAGCAGCACAACTAAAGGCTAGAAGAAAGGCCCAAGCCCTAGAAGGGATAGCCTTGTTAGCTGAAGCAACTAAAGATCTGTGAAGCTTGTTAACACAACCAATTATTAGTTATTTTTTGAAGGATATTTCATTTTTGTAATTATTATTTTAATAGAACTATTTCGATGAGTAGGATGAAAAGCAATTAGGGTTTAGTCTTTAACCAATTTTGAAGGATAGAATTAATGTATGTCACAAAGAGGACTAATGGTTCAATTTTTTGGCTGGCAAGAGAAGGTCTTTAGACTTGTTCATAAGCTACGTAAATGACTCTTATGTGTATTTGAAAGACTGATTATGAAATATATGCTCTATTTACCCTTCAGTTTGTTCTCTGGCTTCATTTATAGCTTGTTTTAGCTACTCAATTGGTAATTTCATTGTTGGTTTAAAGCTTTTATACTTGTAGTGCTTGCCATTTGTGGATGAACCTCATTGTTATTTTCTGTTGGATACATGGTTATTATGTTATGCATCTCAGTTTTTTCTATGCTTGTGATTTAGTTTTATTTGGGTTATGAATGCATTCCATCTTGTCATCAAACATCACAACCAAAAAACCTTAAAAAACCTATTTTGTTTTATTGAGATATTTGAGATTATGTTGGCTTGTTCTCTTGTAGTCTGGGAACAATTTTTGGCATAAACAAAGTCTAAAGATTTTATCTTATAACATAGTACTTCTTAACAATTTTTCTATTTAATTGAAGTGTGTGAAAGGAGGCGACGTTTCCATGTGGACTTTATTACAAATGAATCTGATAACACATGACGAGCCCCACAAATGTCTTTCTTACGAGACATCTTCCCAATCGCATTAAAAGTAGATTGGATATTTCTAACAAAACGATTGTTAGCCTATGAACTTATAACCATCTTTATGCATAGAATTCTCCTAACAACAACTAAAGAATTTGACTTTAACAAACATAGTAATAATTGACATTTACCTGCATCACCTCTGGATTAAAAATATTCCTTCATTTATTTGCTACATTGCCAATTGATAGTGTGTTTGAGAAACTTACCTTCAAGGTCTGACAGACAACTTTCATCCATGTGGATACATCTAGGATTCCTTTTTATTGCAGCAGACAGTTGAGGTAGGTAAGGTGGACATGAGCTACAAATCCTAGGGCTTCTTTGTTGTGGTGCTTCATTCACATGTCAGTCCATATTGAGAGTGTGCTCGACATGGTTATGGTCTTCTTGGAGACATTGAAAATTAATCATTTCTCGCAGGTCCAACTCTTGATACTCAGCATCTCTCAATATACCTATGTCTTCAAGAGCTTCAACATGGCTCATTGATGGATTGTTGGTTGGAGACTGTGTTGATGTTGGAATTTGAGTTGGGTCCATTGGATGCAATTGCTTCACCCGTGGTTCTGAAGTAGAGGTTGTTATGTCATCAAATATATTAGGATCAGTCCCAATATCACTAGAAATGTCTGGGCCATGTCTCACTCTCTCCATTTCCAGCCTAGCCTTTTCTCTTACCTTATTTTCCTTTTCAATGGGAATATTCCTTCTAGTTTTTCTTGCTCTATTACGTGAGTTTCCCATCTCCAAGAGTTTGTTTATCAAAACTATGAGGTATACCCATGCATAAGAAGCAACGAATAAGTTATTAGTTCCATTATAAAAGAAACATGACACATTCCAACATAATTAACTAAATTATATATATATTAGCATGGTAATTATTGGCATTGATACATAAACGCTGATTAAAGGCTTATCTTTATGTTCAAACTAAAGTTTCATTTCTATACTCTATTTGAGTCAAGTAAAGAGTTTCAAGTTTGTAGGTATTACAACTATATGATTATGACTTCCTTTGTGATAAAAAAATATTGGAAGAGAAAAGAAGATGAGTGAAATATTCTTCATTTCCAACACTTTCAGACGAGATGACATTACACGTAATATGCCACATTAGTTGTGAGGGAATACACGAGTTGGTGTTTGGATGTCTCTGAAATAAATTGAATAAATTACACTCATTATGTTGCAAGTAAACTATTAAGAGAACAAATTTACTAATTACACAATGAGGAGGTTGCAAATCCCCCTAAAAAAGGAGAAACCATTGAGGTAGAGCAATCCTTGTCAAGATCAATGGCATGTTATGATAAATCTAGCATGAAGAGGAGAGCATGGACAAGTTGGTGAACTATTCAATATGGACCCTCTCCCATGATTTCTTCCAAGGTTTTTATACTAATTGAAGAGTCTCAATAGCAAATATCATCTATTCCATCCTTGTGGGAAATCAAAATATATTCATGTGCAAATGATTATTGGTCTACATTGCATACATCATCTTGTATAGAGAATATGGAAAACTTGGTGAACTATTCAATATAGACCCTCTCCTATGATTACTTCAAAGGTTGTTTTTTTAATTGAAGAGTCTTAAGAGATAACTTCATCTATGCCATCATTGTGTGAAATCAAAATATATTCATGTGCAAATGCAAATTAGTTAAGATTGCATACTTCATCTTGTATGGAGAATATGAGACTTGTTTAGATGTGAAGATGGTAATTCTTCTTGTGAAATTAAATGTTTTAAATGCAAGAGATATTGTTGTAGGCATATGATAAAACATAAATCAATGAAATGATCTGAAAGCTTGTTAATGAAAACAATTATTTACAAGTTACCATACCTATTCAAAATGATCTCTTCTTGCAATGAAAAATTGTAGTTTGAATGTATCCACTAACTTCCAAGACCACTGAATATGTTCGTTAGATTCCAAGAGTGATATTATATCTAATAGATCAAAGAGTGATGATTAGCTGTGAGAAAAAATGTAGAGTTTAGGAGCACAAAACGCGTGAATTGTTGTAGAAAAACCATGAAAATTGGTAGCAATCTTAGGAATCCAAATCTCTAGTTTTTTAACTAGTAACAGGTGTGCGCACACATGTATAAGAGAATGCGTGTGCAATAACACGTACGCACAATGATACATGCATGTGATCCTACCTAACATTCACAGCATTTAATCACTAACGTTTATCCCATTTAATAACTAACATTCTTCAACAATGTCCTACTAATCACACATGTACAAGTATTTTTAAAATATAGTCTTCACCACTACTTTCTTCTTAGGTCCATGGGTGCCATTATGAGGTCTTAGACTCCTTACCTATATCTAGTGGAGGGTAGGGGAGGCATCCAACAATGACCATCATCACCATCATAATCATCATCATAGTCATCATCATCATAATCATCATCATCATAGTCATCCTCGTCATCCTCATCATCATAGTCATCATCCTCATCATCATCATTCTCATCATCCTCGAATCAAAATTGGAATGGTTTCTTGTTATATATAAATAACGGGATAGATAAATATATGTTAATAAGTCATCTTTCATGTACTGAGAAAAATGCAGAGAGTTCTTGTGCGAGATGACACTTCAATATCCTGGACGTGAGTTCCATGAGTAATTGAAATTGACAACTACTATCAAGAAAGAAGAAAGCATCGAACTCTGTGGACTCTACAAAATCCTTCGTTTTTCAAATTTTATAGATGTGATGTCGAAGGGGCCATGTTGTATGGAGTATCAAATGGCTTACTATAAATACTAATTACTATATCTTGAAAACGAGCGAAATCTCATTACTAAATATTGAAAACCATCGAAATATTTAATACACTTATAAACACTCATTACACTGATGGCCACACACTTGTTTGAAGATTTATGGTACCAGATGATTTGTTTTATTCTATGGACCATACATTTGCAGACATCAATGAACATATGTCACATCAAAAGCAACTCATGAGTCATGGCCACTATAGTATTGGAATTTTAATCACCCCCATTACTCTGAAAACACCCTTTTGGCATAATTTATATAATAAATTCACTATTTTCAAGAACAAAAGCTCAACTGGTTAACATCTTACCCCCAGTAGTACAAAATGAGGAATTAGTGACTATGTGACTAAAAATTCTAGTCACCACAAGTTTTTCAAGTGATTTACTACTAAATATGAGCAATTTTCATTAACCCAACTATAAACGACTAAAATTAATGACTACTTTAGTCACTAGTTAACAAACATGACTACATAATAAGTCACAGACTTAAAACTGACTAACATAAACAACTATTTTAGTCACGACATAAAAAATGACTAGCTAGAATAATATGAATTAGTTATTTATGTTAGTCATTTTTTATTGTCACTCCAACAATGGAAAATTCCAATTTTGGGACTCTAAAAAGTCGTGTAATGGATAAATGGGGGCTTCCAAAATGAAATCGTCTTCGCAAAGGTTGCAATTCATTAAATAATTGAACTTATGACTGTGGAAATTGAACCCAGTGATAGAACAATAACACTCACAACAATTATCAATTGTACATGCAAAATCACTCACAAAAGAGACTGATTATGGAGTTGAACACTAAACTGTATTAACTCAGTGTACAATAGCCAACCCTGTAACATAATAGGCTTCTGCATTAAATAATTACATAAGGGATTCAAATGCATGAAAAGACAATTCGAATCTAGTCAAAAGCAGGCTTACTAAACTTAAGCAAATCCCCCATAGGTGCATAAAGTAGTTTCCAAATCAGTCATGGAGCTCACGAATTGGAAAAATCACTTAGGAAAGCTAAAGAGTGATGGAATGACAACTCATACATGCTTTTCATAGGAGAAAAGAGTGGAGGATGTGGAGGACAAAATACTAGTTAACCTCACCTAGTCAAACTTTCCCAATTGCCTTAAAGCACTAAAAAAGCAGGCAATAAAGCAGAAAAAGCATAAGGGCGCCTAGGAGGCCAGGAATAAAATAGAATTGATTCCATGAGGTTTCGCAAGTGCTACATGAGTCAAAATAGGCAAGTTTGACCACTATGGATAGGTAAATGACAACTTGCATAAGGTGAGACACATGAACTAGGCAAATAAGACAAAAATAGTTAAATTAATGTCTAAGGTAGCTAACTATGGGTTGATTATTATAACACCCCCCTTAAGCCTGACTTATGAGTAATATATCAGAAAATTATAGGTCCTAGCAACAAGGCTTAGTCACCCTTTACATACTGCATGTCCATTTAAACAAGGAAAGAGCCAAAAACCACATGGGAAAATCCTCCCTTAAACATGAACTGTAAAACACAATTTGGAAATCTTGTCTTCACTCATGCTTCACAGCATGATCAGCAATCCCCAGCAGTGATTTGAGATTGCTGAAGGTCTTCTCACAAAATGCTTTGGTGAAGATATCAGCTACTTTTTCTAAAGATGAACAGAAGAGTAGGTGAATGGTGCCATCATACACAAGCTCTGTGATGTAGTGCATATGGATCTCAATGTGTTTGGTTCTCTGCTTCTGAACTAAATCATTGCAGATTCGAATGGTACTCTGGTTATCACAGTAGATGGTATTTGAGTACTTTGATTCGAAACCCCACTCTCCAAGTAACCCCTGCAACCATAAACATTGAGTTGCTGCATTAACAACTCCTCTGTACTCTGCTTCTGTAGATGGGAGTGCAATGGCACTCTGTTTCTTGCTTGACCAGCTGATTGGCCCTTCTATAAGCATGAACACATATCCTGATGTGGAATTTATGTCTATGCTATCACCTTCCCAATCACTGTCAGTAAACCCAATCAAATCAATATCAGATTTTGCTTTATAGAAGATCCCTTGTGTCCTTGTTCCCTAAACAAAGTTAAGGATCCTTTTGGATGCTTTCCAATGGATCTCATGAGGCTGATCCATGTATCTAGAATCCACACTTACTGCATAATAAATATCAGTTCTAGTATGTGTAAGATACAACAAACATCCAATCAATTTCCTATACAGTGTATTGTTTACCATAGGTGAAGAATCAACTTCTTCCAGCTTCACTCTTGAAAGGAAAGGAGTCTTGCTTGGTTTGCAGTCCTTCATTCTGAATTTGTTCAGAAAATACAAGGCATAATTGGACTGGTGCACCTTGATTCCAGCTTTGGTTTGAGCAATCTCAAGCCCCAAGAATTGGCTTAAGACCCCCAAATCTGTCATGGAGAAGGCTTGGTTCATTGCACCCTTCAAGGAAGCAATATCATCCTTTGAGCTTCCTGTAATGAGAAGGTCATCAAAATATAACACAATGATCATTAATGAACCATTAATTAACTTAAAATAGACATTTGGATCTGATTTTCACCGAAAAAAATTCAGTGATAGCAAGAAGCTAACAATCTTGGCATACCAAGCCCTGGGGGCTTGCTTTAGTCCATACAATGACTTTCTCAACCTGCACAAAAGAGATGGGTTAGTAGAAAATCCTTGAGGCTGCTGCATGTATATCTCTTCAGTGAGATCTCTATTCAGGAAGGCACATTTTACATCCATGTGATGTACTTCCCATTGCTTTGAAGCTGCAATGGCTAAGGCTAGCCTGATGGAGTCCATATTTTCCACTGGTGCAAAGGTCTCATTGTAATATATGCCATGAACCTATGAGTAGACCTTGGCTAGAAATATGGCCTTGTACTTTAGAGGTGAACCATCAGCATCAAATTTGGTCTTGTACACCCACTTACACTAAACTAGCTTCCTCCTTGGGGGAAGATCCACCAGCTCCCAAGTGTTGCTCTTATGGAGTGAGCTGAACTCTTCCTTCATGGATTCTTTCCATATTGGACCTCCTGATGCATATTAATATGTCTAAGGATCTGATTCCATCATCAGATAGCATTTCTCAGCAAACATAGGATCCTTCATGCACAGACCACTCTCAAATTGAGATCTAGTCCTCTGAGGGTCATTGGGATTCCCAACTAGCTCTCCTGCTGCATGAAGTGTCTTGGATGCCCATTTTTTCCTTGTAGGTCTGTTAGGATCTGAAATAAACTCATCACTATCAGACATATCAGAATCAACATGTTCAACAATCTCTTCACTTACTTTCAGAGGTTCTGGTGGTGAAGAGGCTTCTCCCACTTCCACTGCTGCTAGGGGTTCTTCTTGAAACTGAACACACCTTTCAATTAAGTCTTTGTTTGTGCTCAAATTTATAATATTGTACCCTTTTTAATCTTCAGAGTACCCAACAAATATACAATCTTGGCTTTGGGGCTGCAAAGCCTTCCTCTTTTATGTTGGAATTCTAGCCCAAGCCCTTGAGCCAAAAATCCTGAAATGGGTCACAACTGGCTTGTGCATACTCCATGCTTTGAAAGGAGTCATACCATGAAGCTGTTTATTAGGAACCCTATTTTGGATATAGGCTGCACAATTGATAGCTTCAGCCCAGTACTTTGGTGGAAATTTTTTGGCCTCCATCATGCATGTTGCCATCTCCTTCAGTGATATGTTCTTCCTCTCAGCAACACCATTTTGCTGTGGTGTGTAAGGGATAGAATGCTGCATATGAATACCTACATATACACAATATTTAATAAACTCAGACTTGACATACTCACCACCGTTGTCAGAACTGAGGACCTTGAGTTTCCTCCCAGACTGGTTTTCAACCAAAGCCTTAAAGACTTTGAAGAGGCCAAAAACTTCAGACTTGTGTTTCAGGAAGTAAACCCAGCAATACCTGGAAAATTCATCTATGAAAGTCAATGCATATTTGGCCTGACTCATGGACATATGAGGGAATGGAACATCAACATTACTGTGGATCAACTCGAGGGGTGCAGAGGTTCTCTCATGACTAGCTCTCTCAAATTTATGCTCTGGGTGTTTTCCTAGGATACAACCTTGGCAGACTCCTTTGCAAAATTTTATCTTTGGTAACCCTATGACCATATCTTTTTCACTAAGATCAGAAAGATACTTGTAATTTAGGTGGCCAAATCTTTCATGCCAAAGCTTTCTTGCTTCATTTGCATGAATCAGAAGAGCAGAGGGGTTTGAGTACGGTAGGAAGTGTGAGAACATGTATACCTTCTGAGTATGATTTGCAAATCCTTTTGCAATGACTTTACCAATTGAGATCTCTGTGATCTCAAATTCATCAAGGGAGAATATGACCTTATTTGGAGACCCAGTGTGAGTCATCTGGTACACTGATAAGAGGTTGGAGGCAAGACCAGGCACATACAACACATTGCTGAGCTGACCATGATCAATATCAATCCTCCCTTTGCCCAAACTTTCAGTGAGAGAGTCATCTCACAGTACTATTGGTGGTCCTTTCAACATGTCAAGTGAGGTGAATGCCTCCTTGGTCGAAACCATGTGTCTTGAAGCTCTAGAATCAATGATGAAACTAGGTGAGCTTGATGTGCCAGCAACCAATGCATGAACTCTCTCTCTGTATTCTGAACTTGATCCTCCTTATCTCTTCTTTGAGCTGTCTGGAAGGGAGATGCCATTCTTCTCCAGGAGTTGGGTTAGCATGTCTATTTGCTTCTTCATACAAGAGCTTTCAGTGTGATTTCCCTTATTGCAATATGCGCACTTGCTCATTTCTCCTTTATTCTTCTTCTTCTTGTAGTTCTTCTTGGAACCTTGTGGCTCTTCCGGAGACTTGTTCTTGTCTCTCTTTTGCTCAGGTGGATTTTTAGCTTTCTTTTTTATTTTTGAATCCACCTTCGAATATCCAGCAACCAGAGCTTGGTCTTTGGATGGTTTGATGGTGCCCATCATCACCAGCTTGTCTTGTTCTTGTGTGAGAGATTCCATGAAATCTGCAAGGCTAGGCATCTTCCAGGTTCGAGCTGTCAACTTTGTGGCATAGAAGATTGAAACAAACACTGAATAGTCAGGGCCAAGCTTCGAGAGTATGGCCAATACCAGCTGATCATCCTTCTTTTCGATCCCACATTGTTTTAGCTGCAAAACAAGTGCTTTGAACTTGGAGAAATAGAGTTGCAGAGATTCAAAGCTACTGGGACTCAGGGAAATCAGCTCATTTTCGATTTGATGTCCCCTCATCTCATCTGTCTTTCCAAAAATATCAGTAAGCTTCTCCCATACTTCATTTGGTGATGTCAATCCATCAAGATGGAAAAGGAGGTCTCTAGAAATACTCAGACATAAGAGACCATAGGCCTCATCCCTCCTGTTGTGCCATTTTATATTCTCTGTAGCTGCATTGGGCTCTGCTTCTGTTTCCATAGTCACCCTATAGATGCCTTTTTCTCTCAACAGTATCTCCATCTCTGCTTTCCATTCAAATAAATTGAAGGGAGTCAAGATGATCTTCTGAGATTGATCCATAGCTCAGAAATTGTCCCAGCTGTCAGTAGAAGGCTCCCAGTCACTGATGTCGAACCTACAAAACAAATTTGAAGGAGAGAAATCGATCTACAATGGCTCTGATACCATGTGGAAATTTGACCCAGTGATAGAACAATAACACTCACAACAATTATCAATTGTACATGCAAAATCACTAACAAAAGACACTAAATATGGAGCTGAACACTAAACTGTATTAACTTAGTGTACAATAGCCAACCCTGTAACATAATAGGTTGTTGCATTAAATAATTACATAAGGGATTCAAATGCATGAGGAGGCAATTCAAATCTAGTCAAAAGCAGGCTTACTAAACTTAAGCAAATCCCCCATAGGTGCATAAAGTAGTTTCCAAATCAGTCATGGAGCTCACGAATTGGTAAAAGCACTTAGGAAAGCTAAAGAGTGATGGAATGACAACTCATACATGCTTTTCATAGGATAAAATAGTGGAGGATGTGGAGGAAAAAAAACTGGTTAACCTCACCTAGTTAAACTTTCCCAATTTCCTTAAAGCACTGAAAAAGCAGGCAATACAACAGAAAACATAAAGGGCGCCTAGGAGGCCAGGAATAAAGTAGAATTGATTCCTTGAGGTTTCCCAAGCACTACATGAGTCAAAATAGGCAACTTTGACCACTATGGATAGGTAAATGACAACTTGCATAAGGTGGGACACATGAACTAGGTAAATAAGACAAAAATAGTTAAATTAATGTCTAAGGTATCTATCTATGGGTTGATTATTCTAGCAATGACCCTTTTCACAAAAATTTGCTACACATATGTTTTCATGTAAAACAACGCTATGGTTGATGAACTAGGAAAAGGGGTTGTTGATTCATAAAAAGATATGTTCATCTGGATAGAGTCTTAGGAGTATGAGGTATTATATCCTCCTCACAAGCACATTCACATTTAATTTTTTCATGTTTTGTATCTTCAAGGTTGGTATAGTTTTTGAGATGGAGTTCTCCATAGCTAACAATAAATACCCAATC
>LPNX010363350.1:148027-350570 GCA_001517045.1 Pseudotsuga menziesii | reverse complement strand
CATGGAAAAAGTAATTTTAATATATTCACCAAACCCATCAATTTCTCCATATCATCACTCATACAATCTCATGCTCCATTTTACATTCATAAACAAACACATGCTATAGTTCTTTGCATTTTCAACAAGTTTACTATATTGACCAAAACCATCAATCTCTTCATATGAATCACTCATACAATCTCATGTTCCATTTTACATTTTTAAGAAAGCATACGCTATAATTCTCTGAATCTTCAACTTGGTAAAAACGAATTCACACATGGTGTATATCTCTCGGTTTTACATTTATAAGAATTCATATGCTATAATTCTATGAACATTCAACTTGGTAAAAAAGAATTCACATGGTGTATATCTCTTCGGCTTAAACCTTGATTTATTTTGTAACTTTGTTTTTATTTTTCAACTTCCTAAAAATAAATTCACACATGGTGTAGATATGTGCAATTTAAACAATGATTATTAATTTTGTAACTTTGTTTTTATTGTAGTGTAAAAAGTTAAAAACATGGAAAGTAAGTTTTAAAAAAAACTTATTACATTAGAATATTTTGTCTTATTAGAAAGGAATATTTTGTTTTTATATAATTAAAAAAAATAAAAAAATTACTTTACTAAAGTAATATAATAAAAAGATGAAATAAGTTGTTTTAGTTCTCCTTTATATATAATAATCATTAACTCAAGGAGTAAATTTTGAGTGATTATTTTGCAGGCCATCCAAAATACAAATGAGGTTGTTATTACTTCAAAATGAACTCATTTCTCCATTTCCTCATGTTAAATCATAGAAGAAACTTCACAAACTCACATTTTTACAGAACCCTTAAATTCCTACACACTTCAATGGGTCATACACACGAATCGTTTGAAGGTCGTGAGCAACCCAAAGTATTGGGAATTTTGGGAGCTCAGCCACGAGTTCACTGACATAGGGTAATTCTGAAATAGGGTTAATGACGAGAGATGTTTCCGTGTCCTCATGCCTCTTATGACAAGTGATGTTTTCAGAGGGATGCACTACAAGGGTTGTGACTCCCTATCTCTACAAGAGGGAATATTTGCAGAATTAGAATTTAAAGGAAACCTGTTTGTTTCAGAATCTTTGAAGTTTGTTTTTTAATTTCAATAAGTTAAGTTTTTGTTGTCACAAGTATGGGATGTCTGGCGTTTAATCTATATGTATAGAGAGAACAAGTATGGGATGGGTGGTTTTTAATCCATATGTATAGAGATAACTTGTGAGGTATTGAAAGAGGTTTGTTGGGTCATATTGGACGAAATTCACCACCTGAAGGACGGGAGTGCAGGGTCGTGTGGGAGGAGAGCATATTTTTTCTTCCCCATCTATAATTTTTTTTCTCTCCACCACCATGTCAAATTTCATGGAATTAGCCGAGTGGATCTACAAATTGCATTCCTAGTCCTGCCATGTCATCTAAACTGACTTTCAGCTAGCTTCGCTTCAGCATTATGTTTTCTTAGTTAGGGGTTTTGAGATGTATATTGTGGTCAACAAGAAAGATGGGTTTTGAAATGTATCTCACAACACTAGAACTATAGATAACAATACTACTTTGTTGTCGAACTCATAGCATTATAGTTAACAGGATTTCGTGGGTAATTGGAAGCCTAAGCCACTACATCATTTGAGTGCACAAATTGCCATATTTGTAGTGATTAAGTTGGTCTCATAATGTATGGAGATATTTTTGTTTCCTACAACAAATGTGCATTTCCAATCTGTAGGAATTGATATGAGGACAAGCGGACTGAGGGTAACCAGGTTTTCCCTCAATGCAAACAAATATTCAAATGCCATAAAGGTAAGTGCTCTGGCTTATTTTGAAGAATGTCAGTTTACATAACTTAGATCTACTTGACTTTCTGCACAGTAGTATTTTTCTTGAGACCCTACAAACTGATTCCCTATTTTTTTTGAGTACATGTGTTATATATATTCTTAAGGGTGTCGAATTTGTAGGAAGCACCGGAGTTCAAGGAGATGAATGAGAAGATGATCTTGATGATCTTGAAAATGAGTTCAATTTTGGTGACTAGGACAAACAAGATATGCAGTACATTGCATAAGCGATGCTTAATGGGAACATGAGCTATGGTTGAGGTGGTGATACAAATATGCCTCATGTAGTTTAGAAAACTCTTCCACAAGTGCCACTTCTTAGTAATGGTCGCATGGTACTTGGGACTATATCATTCGGGGTGTTCTTTTAGTACTGATGATCCTCTCCTCAACATATTTTTGCTATTTAGATCTCTGATTGTTTTTTTTCTTGAAAATGTTGGTCTTACTTTTATCTGATTTTGATTTTTTTCTTTTCTGGATCCATGGATCCCTCCAAATCACCATGCTCTCTAGTTCATTCGTTTATGGGTGGGAAAAAAATAATTCATCCATTCCCTTATTCAGATTCTAATTTTACAGGTTTGTGAATTCCAAAACATTATTTTGACATTGGCTTTTTGGTAGACTAATTTCACTATGTTTTAGATTAACTTAATGTATTATCTTTGGTCTTTTTCCTGACCTTTCTACCACTGCTTCTTTGCATTCCAAGCCAGGTCGACAAATCTAACTAAGGACTTAGCATATTAGGGATATGGAAGTGTAGCATGGAAGGAGAGAGTAGAAAACTGGAAAATGAGGTAGGAAAAAATGCAAGTCATGAGAAAAAGGAGGAGGGCCATTAGGAGGGGGAAAGATTGGGATCCTGATGGAAATGGGCCAAATGGTCCATATATTCCCCTATATTTTTCCTAAACCTTCAAGGTAGTTTTTATTTTGATTAAGTTTTCCTTGAGGCTTAATCTATAGGCTTACAATGTCTTTAAAGTTTATACTGAAATGTATGCATAGATTATTGTATTATTGTTGTAAGTGGGTTTCTTCATTTTAATTTGAAAAGGTAAAATGAATTTCTAGGTAGTTATGTATTTTTTAATGGAGTCCATGGTAATTTGATAATGGGTTGAATTGAACAGAATAGATGAATCAAGGAAACCTCTGTCAAGAAAGTTGCCAATTACTTCAAGCAGAATAAATCCATACCAGATGGTGATCATACTCTGACTTGTAGTTATTGGATTCTTCTTTCATTTTTAGTGTAATGCATCCCATGAATGATGCATATGGAATATGGTTCACTTTAGTCATATTTTAAATTTGGTTTTCATTTTTTTGGATCCTTTATCAGTTTTCAAAATGGCTTCTGATTGACAGGGAAACATATCTAGATAGACTGTCATTGCAGTAAATCAGCAATGCCCCATACTGGCAAAAAAATATTTTTGTTTATTCTGGTTCAATCTATTTTTTAATTTAGCAAATAGACCTTTTTTTAACTCTCATATTTATTGGGTTTCAGGTATGAGAAAGAGGGACAACCTTCTGGAATTTTTCCCATTGATATCTTTGTCAGTACCGTGGATCCTCTCAACGAGCCTTCACTGGTTACTACAAATACAATTTTGTCTATCCTCTCAGTGGAATATCCCGTTGACAAAGTTTCTTGCTATATATCTGATGATGGTGCTACTATGTTGACATTTGAGGCACTCTCTGAAACATCAAATTTTTCAAGAAAGAGGGTTCTGTTTTGTAAAAAGCTTAGCATTGAGCCTCGTGCCCCTGAGTGGTACTTTCAATAGAAAATAGATTATCTAAAAGAAAAAGTACAATCATGATTTGTCAAATATTACAGGGATATGAAGGTATGGTAGAGATCAAAATGAAACATCTCTTCCTGTGACCACTTTCCCATGATTTCATCGCATGTCGACACTTCCATGACGACACTTCATGAAAGTCATTGAAAGTCACTAAAAAAACACCTAACTTGGAGGACCCATATATGGAGTTTTGTAACTCCGTTTGACCTCATCTTTGCACCGTTGGAAGAATGTTTCTATTAGATAAAAATTTATAGAAGACACCAAAGTCTGAGAATTCCCATAAATACCCTAAAAATGATTATTTTGATGTGTACGCGAGTTTCCTTAAGGAAACCCACATACGTACACGACTGTCTATATATAATACCTGCGTACACCTCCAAAAAATGTCAAAAAATATATATTTTGAAATTTGGGTAATTTGGGTAGTTTGGTTAGTTATGCAACTGACTCCTTCAGTTGTAACTACTTTGTCTTTGACCATAACTCTTCATAAAGCATATAAATAGAGGTAGGGGGGTCCATGAGAGGAGACTTGAATCTTTGCATTGTTATGCTGGAGGATTTGGAGCTATCTTTGACCACACATTTTCCCTAGAGCTTTATCCTTGTGTTTCATATCTTGGAGGCTGAGTTCCTTGGATAAGAGAAGCAGCAAAACTGGATCAAGGTTTCGTGAGGCACCCGACTTGAAGAGAAGGTATATTTGTACTTCATTTCATGATTAATAAAGATGTGATGTTCTTCTTCTTCCCAAATCATTATTCAATGTGTGATTGAATCTCTGTTTATGATCATATGATGATGTTATTTAGATCATTATTTCATGTTTCTTTGATTACCATTGTTTTATATGTGGTCATATTGGTTTGAGGAAGGTATAACTTGTTTTGCAGGTCTCTTGGAGCAAGAGGAGCAAGAGAAGGATTGAAGGGCTACTTGGATAAACCTTCATTTGTTAAGGTATGAACCATTCTAATCTCTAAATATTGTTTATATATACTTGCACAACCATTTGCATCCGCCTTTCAACCCCAGTACGTTGATGGCCTCTTAAACCCTAGCGATAGGAAACTTTCCTTTACAACAGAACTAGTGACTCCGCTGGGGAGAGCCTTGTATTTTTGGGGTTTCTCTATGTTTCTTTCAGTCTTTTGCAAGTTTTCAAGTCCTTCTTTCCCTTTAGGAACACCTTCTAATTTTGATAGTACACTTCCCCTGCCTTCCTAAGGCAGTTTTTTACCATTTTTGGGATTTTTTTCCACCCATACACAAGTTGTATACTGAACAGTCGCATGTCTGGTTTGGTACACACAACTTTCAATACTGTCAACCCGCGTATGATACGTTACTTGTCAGTGGTAAAACCCATGTGTGCTTTTACACGTGACTTGCTGTACTGTCAACCCGCATATGACACGCGACCTATCAGTAGTACAACTCGAGTGTGCCCCTTAAAGAGTATTTTTTCCTCATTTTTGTGGTTTTTTGTGTTGTTGTGAGCTGTTTGGTAGGTATTTTGGTGTCCTCTACAAGTGCATGACTCTAGGGAGTTAGTGTCATCCTTTTTGGTTGTTCTTTATCTATGTGGTAAGACTTTTTATAGATTTAGGGTTTACTCTTTACTCTTTTCCCCCACCCACTTTGCTTGGCTTGATTTTTGGCTTATGTTTCTGATTAGCCTCTGTTAGCAATGTTTTTCTGAGTTCAAAAACTTGTTGGTGTTTGTTTCCTTCTTCTTTTGTTGGTTAACTTCACCATGCCAAAATAGTTGACTTGTCTTTTATGCAAGCCTTCCTTCGAAGTAGGGTTTATACTTACTTTAGGGCATTCTAGAGTCTGTTTGGTGGTTGTATAGCAGAGTTCCTTTTGCTTTGTTCTTGTTATCTGCATAATTTGCTTTGTAGGTAGTTTTTCTTTTGCATTTATAAAAGAAAAATAAAAAGAACATATACTTGTTTAATATGCATGTAGATTAAGGTTTTGTCTTTAATACACTGCATATCATTATTTTTGAAAAAATAAAAATAATTTGATATTTTGTGGCTTTCAAGTTTCTATTTGAAAAATAAAGAGAATAGTTTTTGTTTTTTCATTTCATTTCTCTTTGCTTGGTCATTTTGTTTCAACTTTGAGTCAAAACACCACATAAGTTTCACACCATTTACCCTCTGACTAAAAACAATCCTTAAGATAAATGATATAATTTAAAAATTATTAGTAAGTTTTATTTTATAGGCTCATACACCAACCAGCTCCAGCTAGACTTGTAGGATAAGGATTTTGAACTCCTCACAAGTGTTAAAATTTTAGATGTCGTTATCTAGTCACTAGGTAAACCCTTTTCTATGTTGATTGTATCTGGGAAGCTCCTCTTAAACGGGAGTTAAAAATGAGGTTGCATGGAGGCTTGGAATGAGGAGATAACCCTTTGATTCCTTGTCAAAGTGTAGACCAATTTTTTTTCACATCTGGGGATTTTGTCTTAGACAGGGTTTCGGGATTTTCTACCTTGCCCATGCGTATGAAATAGGATTGCGACTATCCCCCCAGACTGTCAATATAGTTAAGGTAGCTTTTAGTCTCTTTGACATCTAGGATCCATACATAGGTACACCGAAAGGATATTCTTGGTTGACCTTGGACTGGCTTGGAAGGTAGCCCTAGTAGAAGGTGTGGGAGGGCGGTGGGTGATTCCTCCACTTGTGCCTAAGAAAATATATAGGGATAACATGTAACTATCTATTAGCTTTATTTTGGAAAGCATATCTTATACCTTTTTGTCTATTTGGCTTTTGGAATTTTTAGTGAGTGTTGTTTGGTTTGTCTATACTTAGTTTTGCTTTAGGTGTGTGCTTCATAATTTTGGTTTCCTATCAACCTCGGACTTTGTATCCTAGTTTGAAACTATGGTTAACACCCCTTTGAACACCAACCAAGAGATCCCCATATTGGGAACTCCTTGTACTATTCCTCTAATGGGGAATGTTGGTGTTCGCTTGATGGCCACCCTAAATCTACCTGGATTCACCCTAGGGATACCGGTGTGGTTGTTTTCCACTCCAACCATCCTAAATGCTCCTAATTCTTCTCAACTAAGCTCCTTATATAAAGGGTATCAAAACACTGCTTCTCCTTCACCTGTATTTGATTCTCGTCTTCCTTCTACCTCATGCGGTGAAAGTACTAATACTAGTAAT
This sequence comes from Pseudotsuga menziesii, assembly GCA_001517045.1. Classification (NCBI taxonomy): domain Eukaryota; kingdom Viridiplantae; phylum Streptophyta; class Pinopsida; order Pinales; family Pinaceae; genus Pseudotsuga; species Pseudotsuga menziesii. Next base: position 343,674 of record LPNX010363350.1, on the reverse strand, counting down.
CGACAGTCTAAAAGGAGTAAAAGAAGAAGGAATAGGAAGGAGCAACACAACAAAGAGGGAACCCATTAAGCCTCTGTAGGTTAAGTTGAACCTCACCACCTAACCTTTGCAGTTCATGCTGGGGGAACCTATCCAACCTCTGTAGGTCATGTTGGATCTAAGCACTCAACCACTTCAAGTCAAGTTGATATTCACCATCCAGCCTCTATTGATCATGCTGGTGGGATCCTTCCAACCTTTCCAGGTCACATTGGATCCAGTCACTTAGCCTCTGAAGTTCATGCTGGGGGAACACACTCAACTGCTACAAAGTATGTTGATCCTAGCCATTTAGCCTATGTTGTTCATGTTGGTGGTGCCCATCCGACCTCTACAAGTCATGTTGGACCCAGTCTCTCAGCCTCTGCAATTCATGCTGGGGGAAGTCCTTCAGCCTCCGTGGTTCATGCTAAAGACAATTTGTTAGCCACTGCGAGTCATGTTGACACTATTGAAAAGACTAACCATTCAAAACATAAGCCCGAGTTTCCTTGTAATATTTGTGAGGGAGACCACCTTACTTATAAATGCCCTTCTATTGTGGAGGTGTGAAGAGTTTGGTTTCATGGTCATCCCATTTTTGAACATTCTAAAGTTTTTTAACAACCAGCCTCTCTTAGTCAGATTGGACCCAATCACCCAGCCTCTGGTGGTCATGCTGGGGGCAAAATCTCAGCCTCTGCAGGTCATGCTGAGAGAAAAAAGTCATCCACTACTAGTCATGTTGACATCGTTGAGAAAACTGGTTGTTCAAAGTGGAAACTTAAGTTCCCTTGTAAGCTATGCGAGGGAGATCATCTTAATCACCAGTGCCCTACTATCGCATAGGTACGAAGACTGTGGTCTAAGACTCAAGAATTTCCTTCTCCTAAACAACCTATAGTTTCTCAACAACCTACACAACCTTTGGTTGATCAAGTGGTCAAACCAATCTCAGATTTGGTCAATCCCACTCTTATTTCGGAGGATGATCCTGATGTGATTGAACCAATGTCATCTTTGGTCAATCCCACCTTCCCTTCGGAGAGTGAATTTCACGAAGTGGTTGAATCGATTTCATCATGGATAAATCCCACTATTCCTTTTGAGAGTGAAGTGTCTGCTAGTCACATTTTATTCACTTCTAGTTTAGAAATTACTAAACAAGGGGGAACTGAACTCACTTTGGATGAACCCCCACCAAGCTCTCAGATTGCTTCCTTTGAGTGGGATAGCCTAGTTGAGCCTCACCATCCTTCTAATGCACCTTTCTAGATAAAGGTCAAAGTTGAACCACACACAATTGCTCATTGTATTGTTGATGAAGGAGCTTCAGTTAGTATCTTGTCCTCTTGTGCTTGGTGAGGCATGGGATCTCCCAGCCTAGTGTTGACTACTAGTTAGTTACTGCCAACTTGTATAGCCTTGGGAATTATTTCTCAAACACCTATTACTTTGGGTGGGAATACTATCTTAGTTGACTTCATGGTGATAGAAGACCCCTTGGACTTCAAAATGCTCCTTGGATGTGATTATGTCTATGCCATGCAAGTTGTGGTGTCAATATTCTTTCATGTGATGTAAAGAAATTTTCACTATCGATCAGTTGGATTTTCTTGATCCTTCTCCTGACCCAACTAGAGACTAGGTCTTTCCTTTATCGATTCCTAGTGTTTCTATAGACGCTACCCCGCCACAAGTGAGCTATGTGGCCTCATGTCCTTTGCGTTCAATTGCTATTGAGAAGAAGCCTCTGTTTTCATGTTTACCTTCCTAGGACTTGTTCCTAGCAGTTGACTAGGTGATTCATCCTATACAGACTATGGAGCTTGCTCTCCACTCTATTGATCCATTTGAAAATTTAGACATGTGTCTTATCTCAGAGGATCTCCTTCCTTCGGATGAAGTCTTCCTAGAGTCTTTGATACAGTCTGATCTTCTATTGGATGTTGGTTCAGTTGTGACTAAGTCTAACCCTGATTTTCCTAGTAAGCCTGACCTTTCTTCTTATGTTGGTATTGTTGAGTCTTTTGACTCTTCCTTTGAATAGCAAGTCAGTGATCCTAATGAGTTTGATTTTTATTATGAATTTTTCAGCTACCATGATACTAAGTTTATTCCTACAGACTCTATCTCCCTTATTGATTTTTGTTCTCCTTCTGAGGTTGATGTTACTGACTATAAACCCTATAGCCTTGGTGCTATAGAATATTGTTTAGTTGTTTCTACCTTGACTTTACATTTTATAGAAGATAGAAAAGTCACATGTGTTTCTGCCAAAGTTACCCGCATCGAATCATTTCTTCTGAATATGATCTTGATGTTGTTGTTTCTTAGAGACAGGATTCTTAGTTGGATTCACAATTGTTTACTGGCCTCATCTTGTTTTTCAAGCTATAAATGCATTTGCATGTGCCCTGCTCACGCTTATGAACCTGATGCTAGCTTCCACGCTTTTAGCTCGTTGTATAACCCCTCATCTTTTTTCCTATGTAACTTGACACCTTTTACCTTGAGGAATGTTTTGCGAGTGTCTTTACCCTACTCATGTTCCTTGCATTATGCATAGGTCTTTTCCTTGAGATTCGATACAGTTTCGCCTGCCTGTGACACTCGTCTCCTCGCATTTAGAGCATTCTTTTTTCTCTCCTTCGAGCTCATTAAAAACAGTAAGGAGGTCGTGAGTTGAATTTTTCATACTTGTTAAAAATTCATGGGAAAGATATTGAGTTTCTTTAGGCCTAGGTCTGACTCCTCAAAATAGACTTGACTGCCAAGTAAACTTGTCCATTCAGGCTCATTAAGAATATGTTAATGGGCATCCACATTGGTGGTAGGTTATCACTTTCTCAAACCATGTGGAATAATACGACAAAGGAACTCTCTCTTTTCTTCGAAATTGAGAAGAGTATTCTCAGGCATAGGTTTATCACTTTCCTAGACCTGAGGGACTAAACTTACGGAAAAGCAACCCCCGATATGAGCTTAGTTTTCTCTTTTTCGTGCTCTGTACCAAAACATGAAAAATATTTCGAGTGTACTTTATGTCTTTGTCATGCTCGTTAAACCCTAAATAACAAATCATTGAGTTTACTATTGTAATCCCCATTTCTTGTAATCAAATGGATCTTTCTGAGTGATCTTGCCTTCCTTCACACTTGTAAAACTCAGGCTATATGCTGCTTTTGAAGGAGTGTTGGGTAGTTGGTAATTTAACCTTTTTCGGACCTTGCTGACTAAATATGAAAAAGGTGTGCCTTACTTATTCGAAATCTAAGATAGTTCTTCTTTGGTATGTTTTACATTTTTCCGGCCTTAGGAGGCTAAATTGGATGAAAAAGGACCCCCCTGGAGTCTTCTTAGGAGTTTTCAGACTCTCAAAATATGAAAATACTAATGAGCATGTACTAGTTCGGGCTCGTAAAATCCATGAATTAGTGCTTTATCAAGTATTCTTNTGCCAAAAATGAAGATGGTCCCGAGTTTGCTTTCTTGGACTCGTTAAACCTTTACAAGAAAGAGGGGAAGGGAAGTTCATTCACATGTTTTTTACATCAAGGTAGTAAGTGTTTCCTTGAACAACACACCAGTTTTGAGTTTATCAACAGTTGGGTCCTAGTATTTTGACCTTAACCTGATTCATAGTTTTTTACTCCTCTCGTTGTTCTCTTTTCCAATTATACAGGGAATCTGTCAATGTCTCCTACATTGCAGATTTGTATCGTTGGTCCTTTTGTGTCAAGAGCTGCCTAAGTCACTTTTTTTTCTATGCTCACTGTTCAAGGATTAAACCTTTGTCAGCCATTTTTCAGTTTCCTTGACCTTTTGTGTCAGCCATTCCCTGGTATTAGTTCATTTCATCATATCTTTGGTGATCCTTGTCGTGAAATTTAGTACCAATTCTAGATCCAATTAGTCTTTGACTTACCTCGTGTTGGATGATGAAGGATGCATTAATGACTTCCTTCCAACGAATCTCTTCCTATCGATTGCAACACATATTGCTCTAGGGATGAGATTTAGAGTTTTATGATAGTACCTTGGGGATTGTAGTCATCAGTGGCAATTCCCCTCGCTATTGGGTAGTGGGAATACCTTATTCTCTCCTACTCAATGGATTCTTCAAGTGTTCGACTTCAATTCCTTGTATTCACACTTGCTATAATGTACTAGGTACCTTAGGGACCATTTTCATTAATGGTGGTTAATCAAATGGTTTCCTCCATGTTCGACGTCAAATCCTTTATTCGCATGGTTAGGATTCATACCTTTTTGGCAGTTTGGATTGAAGACCTTGGGATGATACTGGCATCATCATTTTTGCTATTTTCAAAGATACGCAAGACCTTGTTGCACTTTATATGACATTTTTCCAAGACATAGATCCGCCTTGTATTTTTGTGGCTATGATCAATTGTTGAGCATGGATCCACTTTATTCATTTGTGGCCATGAATATTTTATATTTGATATGGTGCCTTTTTGCATATTGAGTGACCATGATAGTTTCATTAGTAATACATATGTTGGATCCACCTGTATATTTATGGTGATGTTTTGTATATGGGCTTGTATGTCACAGAGATCATTTTTGTCTGACATTTATCTCTCTTTCTGGTACCTTTGTTGAGCCTTTCGATCTTGGATTCTCTACTCTCTCCATACTCAGCTGTTTCCTTTATAATGTATTTCAGCTATCCTCTTCCCCTCTAACCTCATACATTAGGAGGCATCTGTTATAGCTCAAAATGAAACATCTCTTCCCGTGACCACTTTCCCATGACTTCATTGCATGTCGACACTTCCAGACGACACTTCATGAAAGTCATTGAAAGTCACTGAAAAAACACCTAACTTGGAGGACCCATATCTGGAGTTTTGTAACTCAATGTGACCTCATCTATGCATTGTTGCAAATATATTTATGTTAGCTAAAACTTTCAAGCATACACCAAAGTCTGAAAATGCCCAGAAATATCCTAAAAATGAGTTTTTTTATGTGTACGCATGTTTCCTTAAGGAAACCCGCATACGTACGCAACTGTCTATATATAATACCCGCGTACGCCTCCAAAAATTGTCAATATATATATATTTTGAATTTTGGGTAATTTCAGTAGTTTGGGTAGTTATGCAATTGACTCCTTCTATTGTAACTACTTTGTCTTCGACCCTAACTCTTCATAAAGCATATAAATAGAGGTAGGGAGATCCATGAGAGGAGACTTGAATCTTTGCATTGTTATGCTGGAGGATTTGGAGCTCTCTGTGGCCATACCTTTGTCGTAGAAGCTTTCTCCTTATGTTGCAGAGCTTGGAGGCTAAGTTCCTTGGAGAAGAGAAGCAGCAAAACCAGATCAAGGTTTTGTGAGGTGTCCAATTTGAAGAGAAGGTATATTTGTACTTCATTTCATGATTAAAAAAGATGTGATGTTCTTCTTCTTCCCAAATCATTGTTCAATGTGTGATTGAATATCTGTTTATGATCACATGATGATGTTAGTCAGATCAATATTTCATGTTTCTCTAATTACCATTGTTTTATATGTGGTCATATTGGTTTGAGGAAGGTATAACTTGTTTTGCAGGTCTCTTGGAGCAAGACGAGCAAGAGGAGCAAGAGAAGGATTGAAGGACTTCTTGGATAAACCTTCATTTGTTAAGGTATGAATCATTCTAATCTCTGAATCTTTTTTATATATACTTGCAGAACCATTTGCATCCACCTTTCATCTTGAGTAAGTTGATGTCCTCTTAAACCCTAGCCATAGGAAAGTTTCCTTTACAACAAGGTATGTCAAGAATTATTAGTTTTTTTCTTTTTTCTCATTTTCCTCCTCTATTTAGCTTGTTTCTAATTCCATATTTCATATTTTATGTTGACCTACAGAGGGACTATGAATAATTTAAGCTACACATCAATGCTCTAGTTGCTAAAGCACAAAAGATGCCAGAAGAAGGTTGCACAATGCAGGATGGAACACCATGTCTTGGGAACAATGTGTGAGACCATCCAGGAATGATACAATTTGGATTTTAACATATTTAACATACATAATAATTTTTAATCATTTAGTCTCATTGGAAGGAGTTAGGACTATCCAACCTTCCTTGCAAACTTGCTCTTGGGAAGGCCTTTCTGATAATAGTTACTGAAATTATGAACTGCAGGTATTTTTGGGTCATACTGGAGGACATGATACTGATGGAAATCAACTACCTCGATTGGTATATGTTTCTATATATCCATATATCCATCTCCATATAATTGGGTGCTGGATTTGTAGAGATATGATTATTTGATAATTGCATAAATAAGTGGCAAGGATGGATAAAATACCATTTATAGAGTTGATGACTACTGAGAGCGTTTATATTCCAAAGAAGATGTATATGAATCTTAATATTGTTTGATTATGAGACCTATGCTATGTGCAGACAAATGGAGAGTTAAAGGAGAAAGTTGAAGAATTGTCTCTAGAACAGGAGGAAATGAAAAAGGTTTGTTTCCTATGCTCTAAACTTCACTATTATTACAAGATTTTAGACTCAAAGAAAATGTGTTTGAAAATATTTTTGTTATTAACAAGGAAAAGAAGGGAAGGTTGTAGTTCTCATAGACATTGAGGGATGAGAACAAACGATTTAAAGCAAAGGTGACTAATCCTTATCTTCAAATACTTTTTTCTATTTTATCTTATTCGAAACTAAAGTTGTTAGTGTTTTCAATACTTACCAAAAGTACTACTATATTATATCAAAATGAAGTTTCAAGTATTCGAAACTGAATCCGTTATCATTTTCAATACTTACCAAAAGCAGTACTATCTTATATCAAAATGAAGTTTCAAGGATAGTAATTTTCATTTAGGGATGTTAATAATATGTGTGGCTGATATGATTGAGTTCATGAAATGAAAGCATTTTATTTGGAAAACATGAGGTATAGTATGTTAAGAAAAAGGGCAGATGGACAACAAATAAGCAAAGGAAGGGTGTGGAGGAATTTTATGTTCTCAACAATGTCTTATTCTAGATCATATATGTTATTGTGTAATTCATGACCTCCCCATAAATTCCTAACTAGGATGTATCTTCTAATGGAGCAATAGATCCCTAATCATGCACGATTTTCAAGTAATATGCCTCGATTTGGTTAGAAGTTCAGAACTTTGTCTTTAGGTCTTGACTCGACTGGAAAATTGCGCATTGCATACTAATAAGATGACTTATTTACTAGAACTCCATAATTTCAGGCATTTGCATAGATGGATGTGACTGAAGAGTCCATAGTAATAATAAAACAACTTTGATGAAATAAATTTAGAATTTGATGTAAGAAATTTAGAAGTTGATAGGGCTATCAAGAAACATAAAGCCTCTTGGGAACTGTTAGAGTAGACTGTAGAGGGGCATGATTTAGAACTTGAAAGATTGAAAAGAAGGGTTTCTAAAAAGATTTTCAAGATAAATCACTCAAATTTAGGGCAACATAAGAATTGATCCTTGGTGTGAGAGTAACCATTGTGCTTAATTTGGAGGATGGAATGAAGTTGTTATGATATATTTAGGGAGTGGTGGACAGAGCTCACATTTTTGCCCAAATATTTCTCACTTTAAAATGCATATTGAACACAGAGTTGGAGAAGGATGGAGAGTCTAATGAGAGCTATGTTCAATTGTTTGTTGATAAAATGAAAGCAATAAATTCTTTTGAAATACAAGAAAACTTTCCAACTAACATGGGGTTAAAGGAAATCCAAAGATGTTGGAATTATAGACTCAAGGCACTTATGCAGCTGATACAAAATTGTGATGAAATTGATCAGAAGAGGTCAAATGTTTTCATGAAGAAATCAATCTGATGAAGAATTTGGAGGATCCAGAGCTAATACATTAAGTAAAACTATTTGGTAATGGAGAGCATGAAACTAAAGTTTTAGAGACAAAGTTTAACCTAGAAGTTGATAGCTTGAACCAAATATATGAGGTAGAGATAAGAAAGTGGCTAGCATACTTTGTAATTGGAAACATAGAAAGTATCTTATTGATCAAAGAAAATTTGACCATATTTTATAAAATTGCCAAAGAGTTACTTGAGGTTAAATTTAAAGGGGAGTCAACTGTGGGCCCATAGCATATGAATTTATTAAAACTTCGGTAGACCAACTCCTGGCTGAAGTCACTCATCTTGACTAGGTTTGGAATTCCATTGGAGTAGTTAGGGAAACTCCTAAAGATCTTAATTGAATCAATCAAGTCTCTACATTGAAGCAAGTGTTCTTTCAGGATTCTTGTCTCTAGATTTTTTTTAAGGACAAAATAATCTTTTCTTTCACTTCTTTTTTCCTTCTGGCTCAGTTTGTTGCTTCTACTATTTTCCTTGATTTGAATAAAGGAAATCTTGTGCTTAAACTGAGTTCATTGTCACTTGTCTTCTTTAAGGTATTTCTTTAATATATTTGATATGCAGGACCCCCATCCTAGTGTCTGAAGGTGAACACATTTTTTTTATAACGCCATCCAATTTAATCATTGAGGCCCTCTTCTAGTGTTCTTAAGTAAACCGAATTCTCAGACCTTTTTAATGACTACGTTTTTAGGACCATAATATTATTTTTTATCTCTTGAGAAGATTATGAAAGAATGCATGGATTGTATGGTTTTGTTATGGTCTATGTCCAAGAAATATCTCGATTATGTTTCTTCTATAGGATCTTTTATTTTAAGGGAAAAGTATTTCAAAATATTCTAAATGGCCAATAATCACCATTTTATTTCCTTCTGCAAATGCTTTTGAATTTTCTCGGTCTTACATTAATTTTTGAAAGCATGGATAGTCTGAGCAAGTCAATTTATGAATTTCATTAATCTTTTTGTGCTATACATTTTTTTGCTCCCTCGTCCACTTCACAGGGAGCTTGTTGTAATTGATATATCTAGATTCTATATTCCCTTCACTGCTACACAGTCCCTCATGCCATTCGCCAGAATACTTCCTTGTGTAAAGTGGAATATAGTATCTAGATATACCAGTGGAATACTGAATACTTCCTTGTGTGAAGTGGAATATAAAATCTAGATATACCAGTGTTTTTGAAAAAAACCCATTGTTATCACTATGGATGGCATTGGCCTTTTAGAGAAGATACATCTCAAAGTCTATGTGGAATAATTCAAAACTAAAAAATGTACAATTATCTTAGTGGTATGCAACATGTCTCCTTTTTTCCATCGTTAGTATTCCTATGGCATGCCCATAAGTATCCACCTTGATCTCAAACACTTTAGTGATTGGAAAGAAATGAAAGGATTGGTTTGGCCACAAGTTACAACCCTTTGGTTAACATCTTCAAACACCTCTTGTTGTACTACACCCTAGTAGAATTTGAATTAGTCTTTGTTCTTCAATTTTTCTATTGAACAAGTTACAAAAATATGCTTGCTACCTTCAACATACACTATAAAATATTATTCAAATTATAGTTAAAAGATAAGAATGGAATTTAAGCCTAGCATAATGTTTGAACTCATTCTGTTCTAGAGTAGCCTGCTATTGAATCTGCAAAGGATCAATTGGTCAATCCCAAAGATTGAATCTGCATAGTTAGATTAATTATGCATCAAGACTCATTTTGTGTATAAAATTATGGTCAGTATACTTTATTTTGTAGATTTTCCCTTTGTATCCACTCAACCCTGAAGGTTTGTTGAATGATCTTAAATCACCATCAGAATTGTTGGATTTTGGAGACTTCTCTGACTGTATTGATATTGGAATTGGGGTTTCAATACTACATGTTGTTAATCCAACATTTGACTATGCCCCCCCATAGCTCATGAACCTTTTCATCACTGATATGTGAGAGTGTTAGCTTTTCTCTATGGAAATGATGGTTGTGTGAATTCATTTTACCTTTTTATCATCTTTGAATGCTAATACTGTTTCTCCCCATTTCAGTCTTTTTATGCTCCCCAGGATGATTGGGTGTGCTTCAAAGTTTTATTGATCATTACAATTAAATAACAGAACTAGTTATCAATACCTTCATTAATTTCATCAATTGCAATGGGTATGTGGATTCTGTGGATTATAAATTCATAGCTTTAAGGAAAAGCACTTTGATACCCAATTGAATTTTAGGATACAGTGTAAGTGAATATTGATCTGACATCATCTCAGGATTGGTAAATGTTTCATTAGACACAGTTCATTTTACATTTTACAGATCTGACATGCCAAAGAACAGGCAAGCTACTACTAAGAGTGTTCCTGAACTGGAGTGATGTCAGACATTTTGGTACAAATTTGATGAAAACTGCCAAAGGTGTTGTCAAATGGTTTAGGCATGTGTGTGTATTTTATAAACAAAAAACATAATAATGTATTGTTGTTTCTCTTAAACATGATAGTATCTATATAACAGGAACCATCATATAATTCAAAACTTCTAAAAAATAAATTAGGAAATGTAGATATCGAATCTTTTGAATGGTTTGTTTAGTTCCCTAATATGAATACACTTGGGATATTAGAGGTCCTTCTTGTTTAGCTTTGAAGTTTTGAAGTTGAATTTTACCTCCATTTGAAAGCCAATTTTAACCTTCAATTCTTGCATTGAAACTTGAAAGTTGGTTATTAATTGTTGTTTAGGTTGATTTATCTAGCTCTTGTTACAACTAAGAATTCTTCAAATTTTCTATTGAACAAGTTACAAAACTATGTATGCTACCTTCAACATACAATATACAATCTTATTCAAATTATCATTAAAAGATAAGACTGGAATTTAAGCCTAGCATACTCTTTGGGCTCATTCTGTTCTGGAGTAGCCTACTATTGAATCTGCAAAAGATCAATTTGTTAGATTTTTAACATTTAAGCTATATGATCTTAGGATATTATCTGAGAGAATAATAAGCACATCAATCAATCACAAGAGACAATGAACACAAATATTTTCCTCGAGGAAACCATAAAGGAGAAAAACCCACAACTTCCTTACAGATATAATCGGCACCAAAAAAACCAAAATACAGTAACATGATCTCATGACAGCAGTAGTCTCTTTATCTCTTGTCCCATATTCTTCTTTCTCTCTCAGTTATTCACTACACTTAAGTGTGAGTGAATGTATGTTAAATATAGAGGCTCCCTCTCTATTTATACTAATTCTAGACTTGAAAATAACTCACTAGGGCGGACTTCTCTAGGAGATTCTAATAACCCTAGGGCACCACAACTGCGGGGAATTTAAACCTTAATCAATAAGGAGGGTTACACTCTATGAATTTACATGACTTGTTTACATTATTGAATCTCCCAATAGGAACATCAGGGCATGACATGACTCAATTACATTACAGATACTCCCCGATAGAAACATCGGGGTACAATACATAAGATATACAAGTGATACATTCCGAAGTTACAAATACATCAACACTCCTTCTTAACTAGAAAGGTATTCTCTTGACACAATTTATCAACACAAGTCTTCTTCTTTATATCATCTGGATCATCATCAACTCATATTCATCTTCAAGTCATCTTCAACTTCAAGTTTGGATCATCACTGAATCATCACTTGATGTGGATCATCATCAAGTCTGGATCATCACTTGATCTAGAGCATCACTAGATCATCATCAAGTCTGCATCATCAATTGATTTGAATAATCACTGCTGGATCATCACTAGTGCTATCTCAATTCTACTCGTCACAGGAAGTTCTATAGAGCCAACCCTTTTTCAAGCTAGTTATAGGCCTAGCGTTCTTGTAGGTCTTCATCGTATTCATCACTTATATCTAACCATGGAATGAACCATGTCAGAAAATCCCACCCAACACTTACATATGACCATGGGAGTAACACATCCAAGAACCATGTCAAAAAGGCATGCTCAACACTCACATCTGACCATGGGAGGAACACATCCAAGACCCATGTCAGAAAGGCCCAACAGTCACATCCTACCTCATCTTGTTAGAAATTCTCTGCACTTACATCCAACCTCATCTTGTCAGAAAGGCTCTGCACTTACATCTGAACTCATCTTATCAGAAAGGCTCTGCACTTACATCTGACCTCATCTTGTCAAAAAGGATCTACACTTACATCTAAACTCATCTTGTCAGAAAGGATCTGTACTTAAATCTGACCTCATCTTGTCAGAAAGGCTCTACACTTACATTTGATCATGTCGGAACACATCCTGCAATCACATTAGAATGGCTCTACACTTATATCTGATCATGTGGGAACACATCCCTTAATCACATCATAATGGATCTGCACTTATATTTGATCATGTGGGAACACATCCCTCAATCACATCAGAATGTCTTTGCACTTATATATGATCATGTGGGAACACATCTCTCAATCACATCAGAATTTCTATGCACTAATCATGTGGGAAAAAATCCCACAATCACATCATAATATCTCTACACTTACATCTAACCATGTGAATCTTAGCCTTCCACCAAGTTAGAACGGCCAATGGACACATAAATTCCCTTTGGAGAGAACCTCGATCTAGAGAACACCAAGCTTCTCACTGAAGTACTAAAACTTCACTATGGCTAATGGTTTGGTCAGCACATCAGCTATCTGCTCATCCATCGCAACATATTGGAGCTTTACTGCTCCTCTCTGCACCATATCTCTGATATGGTGATATTTTGTCTCAATATGATTTTACTTTTCATGGAACATTGGGTTCGTCGACAGGTTCACATAGCTCTGGTTGTCGCAATATATACAAGTAGCATCCATCTATAGATAAAATAAATCAGACAGTATCTTTCTCATCCATGCTGCCTCACAAATAGATGAACAAGCTACAACATACTTTGCTTTGACTGTACTCAGTGCCACACAGGATGGCTTCCTACTAAACCAAGAGATCACACCTAATCCCATATTGAAGCAACACCCTGAAGTGCTCTTTCTATCAATGGAATTTCCTTCCCAATCCAAATCCACATAACCTTCCATTTTAATCTTATGATTCGCCTCATACTTAAGCTCATAATCAACTGTACCCTTCAGGTACCTCAAAATATGCTTTGTAGCAATCAAGTGAACATGTCTAGGATCGGTTAGGAACTAGATCAATGTGTTCATAACAAAGAAAATATCTGGTCTCGTATTCATCCAGTACATGAAGGACCCAATCATCTAATGATACATCATAGCATCAACCGATTCTGATGAAGCATTACTCAATAGCTTCAGGTTCGTTGCCATAGGTGTGGTCATGGCCTTGCACTCCATCATCCCTAACCTCTTTAGGATCTCTACTCCATACTTCCCTTTTCGCAAGTAAAATCCATCTGCATTATGCCACACCTCCATGCCTAGAAATTAGTGCATCATACCCAAGTACTTGATTTCAAACTCGATAGCAAGCTTCCTCTTTGTATCAGCAATCAACCCATCCTCACCTGTTAAAAACAGATCATCTCCATACATTAGGAGTATCACTAGGTTCCTTTCTTCAACCTTGTAGTAAAGGTTGGAATCTGCTTTACTCTTGGTAAAGCCCAAATTAGATAGGAAGCTGCCAATTTTGCCGTACCATGTCCTGGATGACTTTTTCAAACCATACAGGGATTTCTTTAACTTACACACATGAGTCTCTCTTTCATGTGTCTCAATCCTAATTGGCTGCTACACATATACTTCCTCTTCTACTACACCATTAAATAAAGTTGTCTTGACATCCATCTGGTGTACTTTCCATTTCATTACTGCAGCTAAAAAAAGTACTGATTTGATGGAAGTATATCTGGCTACAGGTGCAAAGGTTTCTTCATAATATATTCCTTCTTTTTGGGAGAAACCATGAGGCACAAATCTTGCTTCATATTTATCTATGCTACCATATGCAACATGATTGAGCTTATAGATCCATTTGGAAGTCACAACAGACTTCCCCTCTAGTATTGAGACAACATCCCAAACATCGTTCTTCATGATCAATTGATACTCTTCGATCATAGCATCCTTCCATTCTTTCTTTTCTACCAATTCTTCATAGTTTTAAGGTTCTTTATCAATGAAGTCACATAATAGGGATACATAACTAGAGCATGAATTGGTTCTTTTCCTCTCTCTGTGTATGTCTTATGGATCCCCATATCTTTCTGCACCTTAGATAGCTTCTCATACCCGTGCAGGTTTCCTCTTGTGAGGATTCTTCTCCTGAGCTGGATCTATAGGTTCTTGAGGTTCTTCTGTTTCTTGATCTTCTTCTTGAGTTGCATCGTTCATGGTTGTGTCATGAATTCTTGGTACTTCTGTTTCATCAAGTTCTTCAACAGGTCTCTTTCTAGATTTGTTTTAATCTAAGTATTTGTCAAATGTTACGTCTCTTACAGCTTCCATGATCATTCTATTATTTCTTTCTGCAACCCCATTTTGTTGTCGATTATATGGAGTGGTCAAATCCCTCTTAATCCATGAATCTTTGCATAATTCCTTGAATTCATTTGATGTGAATTCTCCACCATTGTCTGATCGAAAAATATTGATCTTCTTCTCTGTGTAGTTTTTGATCAAGGCTTTGAATGCCTTGAACTTCCTGAATACTTCATCTTTGTCTTCATGAAGTATATCCATGTATTCTTAGAAAAATCATCAATGGAAAAAACATAGTATACATACCCACTTAATGAACTGGATGACATCGTACTGCATACATCGGAGCGAATGATTTCCAATATTCCGTTAGCCTTGCTTTTGCTACTTGGAAATGTCTTATTTGTGTTCTTTCCTTTCACACATCCCTTGCATACTCCTTCATGTTTTGCTTTTATTTATGAAAGACCTTCAACAACTTTGCTTGCAAGTGGTAGTGCCCTATAGTGCACATGTGCAAGCCTTCTATGCCAAAGTTCATTTGGTTCTACTGAGTCATGAACCAAAGCTTGTTTTGGTTGGCCCTTTAATCTGTATAGTCCTCCCTCTTGTTCTCCAATTAATGCCACATCATCAATAGTCTTTCCTTTTGGCCACATGAGAACTTGTCCATATATAAATGCAACTCTCATTCCTTTTGCATCTAATGTAAATATGGAGAGAAGGGTCTTCTTTAGTCTTGGTACAAATAGGACATCCTTTATTTTTCTAGAGTCTAATTTGTAGGAGGATTCTCCACCACCTTTTATTGGATACTGGTAGTCATTCCCAAGTTTCACCTTGTGGGGTGATTCATGTTCTGATAGTTTCACAAATAATTCTTTGAATTCCATCATGTGTTTGGAAGCCCCATTGTCTATAAGCCAATCATTACTTCCATGTGTGATGTTTCTCGTGAGAGCGGAAATCAAAACATATTCTTCATCACTTGAAGAATCATCATTGTCTTGTTTGATTCTCTTCTTGGAAGGCTCATCATCTTCTGTAGCATCAGCATGATGTCTTTTCTTGTTTCCCTTCCTATTATGATATATATCTTTGTTTCTAGGACAATCTCTTGCAAGGTGTCCTATTTCATCACATCTATAGCAAATGTACTTAAACAAATCTTTGTTAGATTTTCTAGTGTTTTTCTTCTGGCAAGAGTGCTTACCTTTGTGATGGTATGTTCTGATTTTCTTGGATTGTACTATGAGAGCTTGATATTTACTTCCCATATTTTCTTCTCATGCTAATATTCGAGAATCTTCTTGTGAGAATTCCTCCCACAACCTACTAAATTTGATTATCTTCTTTCTGGAACAGATCCCGTGAATGAAAGAATCCCATGCCCTAGGAAGACCATTCAAGGTAGTCATCACAATTTTTGCATTCTCTACTTCTTCATCTACCACTTCAAGTTGTTCCTTGATCTGAGAGACCCTTGTAAAGTAAGACTGGATGGTCTCCGCATTCTGGATATTTACATTTTTCAATTGGTTTCTCAAGTCATCTTCCAGTTTGCGTTCTTCCCTTCAAATAACTTGGTTAGAGCATCAAACATATCTTTAGGTGTATTTATGGAGAACACCTATGGTATGAGTTGATCCCTGATTGAATTAGAAATAATCCTCTTAGCCATGACCAATTTCTTTTTGTGTAAGGCCTTAGCCTCATCTCCCTCTAGAACTAGAACCTCTTCATTGATGTAAGAGTCCAACTCATTTTCTTCCAGGACCAGGGATATCCTATACTTCCAAGATCAGAAGTTATTAGCTCCCTCAATATTTTCATGAAGCTTGTTATGATGATATATCTTGACAAAGAACCTCAAATGGAAAAGAAAAATATTTATATCTTACAAGGTTAAGATGTCGGAACTTGATCCGTAGTTGAATTTCTACAGAGCTAGTTTTCTGGTTTAGGAGCAAATTAGGTTTTGAATTTCTCGGAGTTCTACCCAACCAAAAACATTGATATTGATCTCTAAACTTTGATTTTGGGGAGGAGATCAATCCAGGCCTGGGCTCACTCAAAAATTCCACTTCTGTGGAAATCCCTCATTTCCCACAGTAGTGTTGTGTCAAAAACTAAAAATGCTCAAAATTAGATTCTGCTTTGACAGAAAGATGCGCCTTAGGGAGGAGAGTCAGCATAGCCTCCTTTTGCTGAAAATATATTGAGAAAGATCCAAAAAGTAGGAATCCCTAGATTCAGAATATGCATAGTGTCTTCTTCTCAGGTTAGCTCTGATACCATGTTAGATTTTTAACATTTACGCTATATGATATTAGGATATTATCTGAGAGAATAAAAAGCATAGCAATCAATCACAAGAGACAACGAAAAAAAATATTTTACTCGTGGAAACCATAAAGGAGAAAACCCTGCAACTTATTCAGAGATAGAATCAACACCAAAAGTAAAACCCAAAGACAATAAGATGATCTCACGACAGTAGTAGTCTCTCTTTGTCTTGTCCTAGCTTCATCTCTCTCTCTCAGTGTTGTGCTACAACTGAGTGTGAGTGAAGGTATGTTAAATAGAGAGGCTCCCTCTCTATTTATAATAATTCCCAACTTGACAATAACTCACCAGGGTTGACTTCTCTAAGAGAGTCTAATAACCCTAGGGCCCTGCAACTATGGGGACTTTAACCCTTGATCAATAAGGAGGGCTACACTCTATGAATTTACATGACTTGTTTACATTATTGAATGTATTGATAGGAACACTAGGCCATGACATGACTCAATTACATTACAGATACTTCCCAATAGAAACATCAGTGTAAAAGACATAAGATATACAAGTGAATACATTCCGAAGTTACAAATACATCAACACAATTGGTCAGTCCCCAAGATTGAATCTGCATAGTTAGAATAATTATGCATCAATATTCATTTTTTGTATAACATTATGGTCAGTCCCCTCTCTTTGCAGCTCAACCCTAAAGTTTTATTGAATGATCTTTAATCACCATCGGAATTTTTGGATTTCAGAGACTTCTCTGACTGTATCGATAGTGGAACTGGGGGTTCAATACTAGGTGTTGTCAATCCAACATTTGACTATGTTCCCCCACAGCTCGTGAAATTTTTCATCACTGATATGTGAGAGTGTCATCTTTTCTCTATGGAAATGATGGTCGTGTGAGTTCATTTTACCTGCAATCTTAAACGTGTCTTGCTTATGGAATTAGAAATAGAACAAAATGGTTTCTTCCATTGCATTTTCTATTTATAATATCTTATTAGTAATATTTTGGATTTAGTTTCAGAGTCGGGGTTTCACGATATATTGCTCAATCTCCTACTTCTGTTTTGTAGTGGAGGACACAATCCCTCATACATGTACCGACTAATAGCAGATTTGTATACTCTCGATGACTATGTGCTCCAACAGCATGTAGAATATTGGATA
The DNA here is from genome assembly GCA_001517045.1 of Pseudotsuga menziesii. NCBI lineage: Eukaryota > Viridiplantae > Streptophyta > Pinopsida > Pinales > Pinaceae > Pseudotsuga > Pseudotsuga menziesii. The sequence continues at coordinate 325,822 of LPNX010363350.1, read as the reverse complement.
TGAGAAAGTCCCTGTATCTTATACAGGTCATTAACATTTTTAGTCCGAAATTCTTGACATTCTTATTTAGTTTTAATTTTGTATGTACATAGTGATTCTTAATTGATTTTTTCCTTCTTGAGATTTCTAAGATTGCTAGAAGTTGTGCATATATAATGAGACACTGATAATTTTGCAAATATCATTTGTTCCTAGTAACCTAATTCCAAAATTATTCTACATAGGATAGTGTTGTCATTCTAAATGATGAAAATAAAATTACAAATCTCTACATATCTAGAGATATGAAGAAATTCAAGGGCAAAAGAATGAAAGTATGCCTCTTTCTTACAGATGGACAAAGATGTCCTTTCTGGCATATAATGCCTTTTGTTACCAATTTTATTTTTGTTTATATTAAACTTTCATGGCAGTGTGTAATGCTTCAACAACCGCTTTAGAAAAAATCAGGAGACTCACATTTGATGCCAAATTTCTTCAAAAACATTACAGTAAGAGAAAAAAATTGATTTTTAAGTAACTTTTTTGGGGCTCATCTTGCCCTCTTCGCTAGCAGAATTCATTTCCATAAGCGAAAACTCTGCTTCAGGGTGCTGATAGAGAGGGAAAGTCTTTAAATCAAGTAAAAGACGCTTTATTAGATTCAACAAAAAATATTATTCAATTCTTCACAGTTTATTACACAAACATATCCTAGGAATCATTTTGATCAATATTTTGCAAATTTTTGCAACAAGATAGCTTTTATTGTAGTAGATTAATATATCATTAGCATAGATTTAATTTTATGATATATTGTTTTGTAAAAACCCACAAATATTTGTTACCCTAGGTTACAATTTTATTCCACCAACATACTGACGTACATGATTGGAGATCTTAAACATCTTACAGTTAACATATGATTTCTTCTCTGTCTCTTTTCTCCAATATCGAGGTATGATTTCCCCTTTCTCTCTTTGCTAGTCGATAGGGATTTGTTTGTTTTATTGTTTTTTTTTTATCCAAACATCTTTCGTTGATCACTAAAGGCATGTTGTTGTTTTGTCTGCTTGTGTTGGAGCATATTATGAAATCATATCAGATTGCTCTAGGTTCCTTGCTTACACCCATTCGGGATACTCTGCCGCAATTTTTGGAAAGAGATGATAAGATTTTTTCAAAAGAACTTGAAAATTTGATAGTCAAGACAGACTTTCTAGAAGATCCATCCACAAATATAAATGACTTTGATTTAGTTAAGGATTTCTAAGGATCAAAGGAAGACAACGGGACATCTAGTGGGGGCAAAAGAAAATATACGAAATAAAGGAGCCTGAAACAGAATTAGCAAAGAATGTTACAACTAATTATGTGCTTTTCTATTTTTATATAATATGTTGCACTTGTTATATTTTCATTCAAATATAACAAGTGCAACATATTATATGGAATATAATATGCTACACTTCTTATATTTTCATTCAACTTTTTTTTCTTTTGTTATATGGAATGCAACCAGGCTAGGGTCAGATGGACGAAAATAAAGAGCAACTTCAACTTCTAGGAGCTCCTCATTCTCAACATGCCCTTGATATCAAAAAACTTTATCTAATTCAATATGTAAAATATTTGAAGCCAATTATGATTTCCAGTAATGGTAAGAAATATTAAGTAATGACTCGACCAACAAATTCTGCAGGCTCAATGAACCACTCAAATTCTCTTTCGAAAAAGAGTAAATGGAGCTTTGTCAAGAGAAATAGCTTAAATGATGTAGGTAAATAGTCTCTAGAAAGGTTTCAAGTAGGAACAAGCATATTAAACCAAGAAATTAAGGGGGATGATGTTGTAGCAGGAATACACAAGTCCAAACAATAAGAAAAATGGAAGCTAAAACCAAAGAATTCTGATAAAGGTATGTCTCTGCAAATCCTTTGTTTTCATTTGGTTTTCACTTAGTGATTCTTTTTATGTGCTTTTCTATTTGTGTATAATATGTTTCACTTGTTATATTTTAATTCAACTTTTTTTCTTTTGTTATATTGAATACAACCTGGCCAGGGTCAGATGGAAGAAAATAAAGAGCAACTTCAACTTCCAGGATCTCCTCATTACGAACTTGCCCTTGATATTAAACAACCTGAGCTAATTCATATGTAAAATATATTAATCCAATTATGATTTCCAGTAATGGTAAGAAATATCAAGTAATGACCCGACCGTCAAATTTTGTGGGCTCAATGAACCACTCAAATTCTCTTCCAAAAAAGAGTAAATAGAGCTCTGTCAAGATAAAGAGCTTAAATGATGTAGGTCAAAAGTCTCTAGAAAAGGTTCAAGTAGGCACAAGAATATTACGCGAAGCAATGAAGGGTAATGATATATATTGTAGCGGGAATACACAAGTCCAGACAGCAAGAAAAATGGAAGCCAAAACCAAATACTTCTGATAAAGGTATGTCTCCGCAAATCCTTTCTTTTGATTTGGTTTTCATTTAGTGATTATTTTTATGTTCTTTTCTATTTTTCTATAATATGTTGTAGTTATTATATTTTCATTCAAACTTTTGTTCTTTTGTGTTTCTTGCATTTCTATCAAGAGCATAAATCATCGTGCTTAATTCTTAAAAAAGTTTCACAATGATGTCTTCCTCCTTTGTGTCAGAGGGTGATGGAGTGTAAGGAAAGTGCAAGAATGAAAGTGACCTAGAGGTACATAAGCCTCTTAATAAGGTCAAGGCCAGAGAAGTAGTTGATGGCTCTAATGGTGAATTGTCAACAGTTCCTAGAGAATCAAGCAAATCTGATAACGTGCATGGACCACTGATGCATGGTGTGAGACATATTGCATCTGATTGAGTTACAAGAAGGGATCATGATGGAGAAATTATTGCAATTCCTATTATAAGAGACCATGGGAAAGCTACAAGAATTTATATACTGAAAGAGGCCAAGGATCTGAAACACTCTACAAAGAGATTGAATTTCTGCTTGATGTTAATTATCCTTATTGCTCCATCTATACATAGCCTAAAATTATTCTCATGATTTTATGCAATCCAATGTTTAAAATACTAACTTCCTTAAAATTCTTACATAGTTTCAATATATGTTGCAGACTATGGGAGGTAGTGACCTTGAAATCACTGGTCCTTACTTTCAAGCGGCTTTAAAATTTCTTCATGGTGCTTAATTATTGGAGCCTTACAATTCTGACAAGCGAATCATGGAGAAGCAACTCAAGCTATGACTGTGTATATAGATATTTCCAGGATATGTGATTAAGTCTCATAAGCGCTTAGAGTTTGAGTTGAAAGTTTTATCCATTTTTTTCATTAGTCAATCTCGATGTGAGCACACTATATTAGCTTTAATTTTGGAAATTTCTCAAGTAATTTTGAAATATAGTCATGCTAATTCAAATATTGATAGGTTATTTTCTCTATTACCTTTACAAGTTTTGTTCCTTAACACATAAGAGAAACAAAGAAATGGAAGTTGTTTCCCTGGCATATAAATGCATGGGGGTAGTGCACATGAGGGTTGTGTTGTCTAAAACTTCTTGTTTATACATAAACATTCTAGTTTGACAGAAGAAGAAACTATCCTGAGAGATATGATATAAATTTTGTTCAAAATACTTTGAAGGCCGTCAAGAAGATTGGGGAAGTTCGTCTTAGCGGGGAGGCTAAATTATGGGAGAACAAGTTTGTCTCATTCTCTTCAACTTTCCTTGTAAAAGAGTCAAGGGATATTAACTAAAAATTATCTAATTGGTTATCTTCTAATTGTTGTTGCTTATAGAACATGCGTGTCCAAATACAGTAGAACCAACATACAACAGTTGTCTGTTCTCAAATCTTACCTTCGTTGTGGTGATTTGTTTTCTTCTCTTTATTACTTTTTCTATGGTGCACTTCTAGAGTGCCCTTGGTTCTAATAATTATTTGTATCAGTCTAATTTTGGCTATATCTAAGGTAGGTTGGCTAAAGATAAACTCAGAAACATGATTGAATGTTTCACACTGATTTTCATATAAAATGTGTCAACTATAATGTTGGGTATTCTTTTATTATTTCATTCAACTCTTTTTGAAATATGTGTTGAATTTATTTTTCTTGCTTATTTTTGTAGCCCTTGGAATTCTATAAAAATATGTTTGATTTTCTAGAATTGGTTGATATGGTAGCTTATGCTTTGCAACACTCAGTCTGAAATCTTTCACTTTCATGTATTTTTATATTGTGAGTGATAGATTGTTTTATGAATGGAAAGGTTTCCTTACCTTATTTGACTTTTACTTTTCTTGATTTCATATAATTATATTTTTCTCATATATTCAGGCCTGCCAAGAGATATTCTGTAAATTGGTTGACTTTATTGGTATCACATCGATCACAGAGGTATTCCATTCTCTCTAGTAACATGAATGGATATGCCAGATAGGGAAAATTGTACATAGCTCTCATGAATTAGTTTATCATAAATACTAGTTACTAGTAATTTGTAATAGTAATAATTATGTAGTTTGTATATTTCTATCTATCATAAATTTGTTTGAATATCATCATTGTCAAGCAATAACAACTTCCTATAGGGTTCTATCTCAATGGTAGAGCACCTACCTAATTATAGGCAGGAGGTTGGTGGTTCAATTATTCCATGCCCTATCATAAATTTGTGATTACAAAAATGACTAAATTTGCATATATACTACTATTAGTAGCTAATTTCCCATACCTTAGTCGTATTTAGCATATTCATTAATATGTTATTATCTATTAGTTTATTTAGTCATATATTTGGTCATTAATTGTTGCAGTTAGTGACTAAATCAATGACTAATAAGTCAAGCTATTAATGACTAAGTGAAATACAACTAGCTATAAGATAGTGGAAATCAGCTACTATTAGTTGCCTACTCAAAAATAGTTGTATATGGCCTGATTTTAGTCATTTTTTAAGTCATTAATTTCTCATTTTGTACTAGTGCCCCTCGGGCCTCAGACAATAATAAAGAGAGCACAAGATGAACTGAGACGACTTATCCCATGAGGATGAGCTACTACACTATGCTTAGGCTCAACTTGTTGCACTAAGATAAGGCTTGTCTTTCATCATAATCATCGTCTTCATAGTCATCCTCATCATCATCAACATAGTCATCATCCTCATCGTCATCATTGTCATCATGCTCATCATCATTGTCACCATCATTTCTCATCAGTATTGTCATCATCATCATCATCATCATCATCATCATCATCATCACCATCATCATCATCCTCATCCTCCTCCTCCTCCTCCTCCTCATCATTATCATCCTCCTCCTCCTCCTCATCATCATCATCCTCATCCTCATCCTCATCATCATCATCATAGTCGTCATCCTCCTCATCTTCATAATCATCCTCCTCATCATCCCCATCATCACCATCATAGTCATCATCCTCATCATCATCATTATCATCATCATCATCATAGTCATCATCATCCTCATCAGCGTAATCATCATCATAATCATTATCATCATAGTCATACTATTCGTGATCATCATCATCAACATAGTCACCATCATCATCATCATCATTGTTCATCATCATTGTCATGGTCATCATCATCATCATTGTCATCATCATCATCATCATCATCAACATCATTTTTCATCATCATAGCCATAATCATCCTCATCATCATCATCACCATCATCATCAACATCATCATACTCATCATCGTAATCGTCATAATCATTGTCATCATAGTCATAGTCATCGTGATCATCATCATCATCCTCATCCTCATCATCATCATCATCACCATCATTGTTGATAATCATCATCATCATCATCATCACCATCATTGTTGATCATCATCGCCATCTCCATCATCATCATCATCATCATCGTCATCATCATCATCCTCATCATCATCATCATAGTCATCATCCTCTTCATCATCATTGTCATCACCCTCCTCATCCTCCTCATCATTGTTCATCATCATCATTCCATTGTAGATGCTTGAAAATAAAATCAAAGAAAATTTTCAACTAAACCTATCATCATCATCATCATCATCATCACCATCATTGTTCATCATCATCATCATCATCATCATCATTGCCATCATCCAAATCATCATCATCATCATCATCATCACCATCATTGTTATAGTCATCATCCTCATCATCATCATTTTCATCATCCTTATCATCATCATCACCATCATCATCGTCATTGTAGCGTGCCCGACCCTGCGACCAGCGAAGAGGATGCTACCCTGGAGTTAACCATCCGGGCAACCAGCCCCATGAATATGTGCATTCATAAAATGTTGAAAACAAAATGCTTTGAACTAGAACATGCATACATGATCATTTATCATACAAAAGAAGAAAACATACGTTCAGACAAGCATTCTACATGTTCATCACATTCATTAACATAAAATATGATTGCAGAAGTGAAATAGACAATATTACTTATCTTATTAAGAACTCATTCCGCAACCAGCTACATTGCTACAATGTTCCACCCAACCATAGGCCAATGTGCTCCTTAATCACTCAGCAACGTTGCCACCCCTGAGCTGGGAATGATTCTCCAAGGAATAAGGAACAAGCAGTATTACACATAGCCAACAATACATAAAACACATCCAAGCCAACACAGTTGGGTTTATCAGGTCATCAACAAGACAACCAAGCAAACATGGTCAGGTTTATCAGGCCATCAAGGAGCTGGGAAAGGATAAATGCTAAGCTGGTGAGCCCATTACAGATCTAGGAACACCTCAAACAGAACTAGATAGACTTCTAAGACACCCACACACACCCAACACAAGGAATCGGTCCCTTCTCTGATATTCAGTCCCTCAGGCTCTGACTTCCCTTCCAGTGTTATTCAGGGGTTGTGGAGAAGAAAGCTATCCCTCTAGCTCTGTCTGTGTGGTTTCCAAACACACCAGGTTTATCAAGCAAACCAAGCCCCCATCCTGACTCCCAACACAGTCTGAAGACCCACCATTGCACACATGTAATCAATCAGTTGTTACAACTTAAACAGGGAAAAATGACTCCTGAGTCGTTCTTGGCCCTATCATGGCCAAAATGACTCCCAAGCAACTTACAACAGTCTCCAAACGTATCAGCAACAAAGATCATAATGTGGGGAAAAGAACAGTCCAACCAAGACAATGAAGCAATCAAAAAATATTTACACGGGCCACACTGGGGAAGAAAATATAGAATCCCAACCTGTGCATGAGGGGAAATTTACATCAGACCCCAAAATACGGAGGGAAAACATACCAGATTCCACTGTGTGGAAAAATGTGAATGACAACCGATAAGTGACTCCCCTCTTGGATGCGTGAGATCCAACAGAACATATGCCTGTGCATGAGGATGGACAGACTATCACCCCTGCATGAGGATGAACAAATCCTCCCATGCGTGAAGAGGAACGGGAAATGGAGAGGATGCACAGTAGTCGAAAGTGCGTGAGTGTTTCGGCATCGTCGTGGAGAGAGTGGAGAGTTCGCTGGAGAGATGGCGGTGGTTTTCTTCTTACCATTGTGAGGTCAACCACGCTGGTGGAGTGTGCCATGTGGGCAAGGGCTGACAGTCCTACCACACTCCACTCCCAGCCATAACTGCCCCAACTAACAGTAATAGTTTTTAATGGTGGTGGTTGAAATAAAACAAGGGAAGATGTGAAAATCAAAACAGGCTGGTGACACATGGATTTTCTCTCAGGGCTCAAGGTTTGACATCCCCCCCCTTATCCATGTGAAAATCATGCCCCCTCTCAATTTAGTTGCTACAAAAATAGCTGGTTGGGTTCATTTAATTAAAGATGCATATTTACATGATGACAAAACCTGATATGTATGACGCATGCCCTGATATACCATTGGTGACAATTTCATCCTGAAACATAGCATAACCAGTCAATGGTGGGGCCTTGGACTTTAGTTCTGCACCATGATCATTTACAATATATACATCATATACATCTAATGCAACGGGGTCAAAACTGGGGTGTTACAATCATCATCATTGTTCCTCATCATCGTCGTCATCATCATCATCGTCATCCTCATACTCATCACCACCATCATTGTTCATCATCATAGTCATCATTATCCTCCTCCTCCTCATCATCATCGCCATCATTTTCCATCATCATCATCATCACCATCATCATCATCCTCATCCTCATCATCATAGTCATCATCCTCATCATCATCATTGTTCATCATCATTATTCCATTGCAAATGCTTGAAAATAAAATCAAAGCAAAGTTTCAACTAAACCTATCATCATCAGTGGTCATCGTCATCATTGTCATCATCATGGTCGTTGTCATCGTCATCATCATCATCATCATAATCATCACCATCATTGTTCATCATCATTATCATCATCGTCATCGTCATCATCCTCCTCATCCTTGTCATCATCATCATAATCATCATCCTCATCATCATCATCATAGTCATCATCCTCATTATCATCATTTCCATCATCCTCTTCATCATCATCATCATTTTTCATCATCATCATCATGGTCATCATCATTATTCCATTGAAAATGATTGAAAATAAAATCAAAGCAAAGTTTCAACTAAGCCTATCATCATCATCATCATCATCATCATCATCATCATCATCATGATCGTCATCCTCATCCTCATCATCGTCATCATAGTTATCATCCTCATCGTCATCATTGTCATCATCCTCATCCTCATCAGCACCATCATTGTTCATGGTCATCATCATCATCATAATCATCATAGTCATAATCCTCCTCATCAATGATTGTCATCATAATCATTATCATTATCATCACCATCATAGTCATCATCATCCTCATCATTGTAATCATCATCATAGTCATACTATTCGTGATCATCATCGACATCATCATCATCACCATCGTCATCATCATCATAGTCATCATCATCATCATCATCATCATTGTTCATCGTCATCGTCATGGTCATCATCATCATCGTCGTCGTCATCATCAACATCATCGTCGTCATCATCGTAATCATCATCATCATCATAATCATCGTCATTGTAGTCATAGTCATCATGACCATCATCATCATGATCATCCTCCTTCTCCTCATCCTCCTCCTCATCATCATCGCCATCGTTGTTCATCATCATCATCATCGCCATCATTATCATCATCATCATCATCATCATCATAGTCATCATCCTCCTCATCATCATTGTCATCATCCTCCTCCTCCTCCTCATCATTGTTCATCACCACCATTCCATTGCAAATGCTTGAAAATAAAATCAAAACAAAGTTTTAACTTAACATATGCATGCACGCGTCTTGAACGAGTACACACTTAGAAGCGCGAGCGCACTTCTAGTGCGTGCACAGTATGTTTAAAACTATGCACACGAGTGATTTAAATTTAGAATTTTGGTGGGCACCTTTTTTCCAACCTACGTGGTGGATGACTGAGTTGGTTTGGTTTTAGGTTCAGCTTGCCAAACCAAGTGGTTTGGCCTGTCTTATGACATAAAACATGTTTTGTACCACTTCTATTTTGTGCATTATTTTGCATATGCCACGCTTGTCCATTGCTAACGAAAATTCACACACTTGTGTAACTCTGTCTGTAGATTCTGAATATGTAATTTTTATTTAAATCTTTTTTTTCTATTTTTTATTTAATTTTAAATTGACTAACGTCAATGTAACACAAAAGGTAAGCTATTTGCTTCTGCTATAACTTTTGATTGGATCGCATATTTAGAAAATGGAAAAGAACCCGCACAAGCAAACACAAATACCTACATCCTAAAAAAAATTATCGTTCATTGACTATGTTGAGACCAAGATGTCGTGGACCAATGCTCGACCTTGTCAGTTTAAGGTGTCACTGACTTCCTTAATTTTTAAAAAAAATATATCACATAAATAAATATGTAAAAATAACACTGCACTAGACACACATGTTATATACAAATCTATATAATTTTTTTCACAAAATTACAACATTTGCATACCAAATGAGTGGATTAACACAAACATATTCATTATTTTTTGGGAAAAAAATAACATACCAACCTTAGAAGAACCTCATTTTTTGGGATTTATGCTTAGTTTCCATAAACAAAAGTTATATATTTTGGAATTTAATCCGATTGTCCACGTTTCATATTCTTACACCATATTCCAAAAATTTGGGTAGGTACCTCTAATATTGGTTTTTGACGTTCATATTTCTGTTTTTCCAGAAGTCCATTGCAACAAATGCGGCATAAGTGACCAGGGTTAGCTTGCACCAGCCCTTTTAATTTTAAGTAAACTTGTTTTTTGATATGGTAATCTTCATCTTTTATTTTCTTATCCGCATAACTTACCTGGAGGTATTGTGCTTCCTTGAGATTATGTTGTACTTTGGTGACTAACTATTCTAGGTCTTTTAGTAATTCTAGCTCTAGCATGAGCCGGTCCACCGGGCTATCCCAAGTCACCAGTGTCCTACACTTTCAGCCATAGAGTACCTTGAAGGGACTCATCTTGGAGGAATTCTTGTATCCGTTGTTATATGCTAACTCTGCGAGGTGCAGATAATCCTCCCACTTTGTGGGATTGTTCATAACGTACATTCTAAGCATTTATTCGAAAATATGGTTTACCCTTTTTGTCTGCTCATCTGTCTACGAGTGGTAGGAAGTACGAAAATTTAACCGCGTCTCTAAAACGTAGAATAAATATCTCCAAAAGTTACTCATAAACTTCGTGTCTCGATCTGAGATGATTGCTTGGCTATCCCATGCAATCTGAAAATCTATTTTAAGAGTATGTCGTCAGTGCGAACTTCCTTGTAAGTTGACTTAAATGGGATAAAGTGTGCCTCTTTATATAACTTGTCAACCACTAGAAAGATGGAATCATTTTGCTTATTTCTCTTTGTGTTGTTCAAGACAACGCACCCTTGGAAAACCTAGTCAGGAGATTATCTATCATCAGTCATGCACATCTATAGTCTTTTTGCTACTTGAATCTTATTTGTCCTTTTGTGTCTCAACATATTGGATGTTAGTACTTGTATGGAGATGTTCCATTTTGGTTGATAACATATAATCCCTAATGTCAAAGTTGAGAGGGAAGCGATGGCCAAAATACATTACAATCTTTTAATTTGGGAGAACTCAAATGTCAAAGAGACCAAAGGTAGTACCTGAAACAAATACATATCAATGTCATATAGAAAATCATATCTGAGGATTCCAAGTTCAATATAATGGAACACTAGCTCCGTTACAATATTTGATTACATCATGTGATATGGGTATAATACCACATATATTACAAAGGTGGATCGAAGCCATTGTATACAATGATGAGCCTTCAAAATATGAAAGTTGTGTAACTAAACATAACACAATCTTGCGCAACTTAGGATATAGATGTGAACCTAAGGTCTTCATAGAAATTCAAAGGAACTAGTACAATCCCTACCATGTGAATAGATGTGTTGAATTCAAACATGGAAGGAACTCAACAAAATGTCAGACAATGAGTGAAATTGACAACTGAAACAAATGAGTTCACCAATAATGATCCTAAGGTACCATTGTCAAAGTTGTAGGTCTCTGTCTTCAGGAAGTACTGATGAGAAACAATATTGTGATGATGAAGGTAATGGATCCTCCAACATATCACAAGAGTGACTAGGAAATGGATACGTGAAGGTAGACATAACTAATACTTAGATAGGATAATGATGGAATGAGGATAATAATCAGATGAAGGGATAGATTCTTGAATAGTGAGCATGACAAAAATATGAACCAAGGAATATTTTAACTTGCAGATAGAACAACTAGAATTATTTGTCATGTAGGAGACATGATCAGACTCCCCATGTATAAAAGACAAGTGGAGGAGTAGGAAACTTGAAATAATAGCTGAGATGAAAGTGTAAACTGAAACATGAGTATCATAAATTTTAGAGAGTGCTATGTTCAAGGATGACATGGTGCGACTGTTTATAAGTCCTACGTGTAGAGACCTCAAACTCACAGAGTCATGTCATAAACAAAACCCTCACAAGTAATCAAAAGTACGAAAGATAGGGACAAGCAAACCATAATGAACCCAAAGAATGCTATAGGAAGCACACAACTGTCTATGCAGACAACCCGCATACGAAAAGAGACTGTCCAAAAGGAAATGAATGTGTACATAGTGAAACACACGACTGTATATACAGACAATGCATGTGTGCTATTAAAAAAATTTCAAAGAAAAAAGACTAGCAAAAAGGTCCTGAACATGCCAAACAATAAATCCAAGGCAAGAGACTGAAAAATCACACCCAGAATAAAAAAGAAGCAAAGGATGGTAAGGGAACCTAAATAACGGAACCACAATAGGCTGAAATCCATAGTGGAGTCGCCAGTTCTGTTGTTCAGGACAATGCACCCTTGTAGCCTAGGGTGTCTAGGGTTACCAACTTACTAAGAAACTTGTAGACAATCAGCTTATGTATAAATTGAAATAAGAATAGGAAGAAAACTTGGAAAACCTGCTTTATGACGGTTTATCCAAGCTTTGTCTTCTCCTCTTTTAGTCTCTTCCAAAGCTTCCAGGGATTCTCCATCCACCTGCAAAGAACAAATTCTTCCAACAATATCTTGTATATATATCAATGATTAATGAGATGCATATTCATAATAAAATAATTGAAAGAATTCATAATTCATCATATACAAGAATGCATAAATACAAAGATTAGACGAAGAACTTTCTTTATTAATAAACAGAGAATGGTGAGATTACAACCCAGCTTCTGAAACAAGGACTTCTCTACAAACCAAGGACACTGAGTTCTACTACTCCAAGATGTTGGAAGGCATATCACTAGCATAACTTTTCTCTTCTAAGAATGATTGAGTAGCCCCATCCCATGCCCTTTATTTATACATGGGGAAATAGAGAGTTTTAGAAGGTTAGGATGGTTGATACAGTTGAGATAGTTATGATAAGGGACTCAACTAATCTCGACTAATCGAGATTTATATTTTTTAAATTAAATTAAGTTACACATGAGTATTAATATATGAAAGGCGCATGTGACACACTCCTTGATTTAAGGATACTAGCGTGTCAATGTACACGCGGGCTGCAATGCAAACACTCACATGTGACACATGGGTTGCAATGCAAATACTCACGTGTGAAACCCTAATTCCCAAATACAAATATATTAAGCTTGTCAGGATATTATGTATCATTAGTCATGCACATATATAGTGTTTTGGCTACTTAAATCCTATTTTTCCTTTTGTGTCTTGACATATTGGATGTCAATACTCAGACGAAGAAATGCCATTTTGGTTGATAACACTTTGGTAGACCTGTAATAAAATCGATACAGATAACCTCCCACTTCCTTTCTGGAATTGATAACGGTTGTAGTAATGCCAAAGGATGTTGGTGCTCAGCTTTGACTAACTGAAATTATTGGAATTTGGTGATGAATAATGCTATGTTGGCCTTAACTTAGGCTAGAAGAAGTGTTTCTTTATTGCCGATATCAACTTCTGATATGTCAGATGCCCTGAGTAGGGCTTCTGATGGAACTGTGTTAGGATTCTTGACCTAATGTCTCCTCCTTCCAACACATACAATCTCTCTTTGGACCACATTAGTCTGGTCTCGTCTACCTTATACTCATTCTATTGTTGAAACAACCTATCCTCTTGAATATTTTTTAGGACTTCAACATAGAAATGGTCAAGTCCTCTTTCCATTATGATCCTATCGTGCAAAAATGAATCGGTTTGGGTCAAAGTTTCTTCATATAACATATGATCTCATCGACTTAAAGCATCAACAAATTTATTCTCTTTTCCCTTTATATGCTTTAATTCGAAGTGGTACTCACTAAGGAAGGCCAACCATTTGGCCTTCCTCACATTTAAATATGGTTAGTCAAACAAATACTTCAAACTCATGTTGTCAGTCTTCAGAAGAAATTCTTCCCCATGAGGTAGTGCCTCCAAATCTTCAAGGTGTGTATAATGGCCACTATCTCAAGATCATGGGTGGGATAATTTTGTTTGTGTTCCTTTAATTTTCATGACTCGTAACATATCATGCAAGTGTTCCGCATGAGGACTCCACCAAGTCCTTCCTTGCTCGCATCTGTGCAAACAACGAAATCCCCATTAATATCCGCAATTTGTGGTATCGGTGTAGTATTCAAAAGTTGTTTAAGGTTATGAAAACTTTCCTTGCACTTGGTTTTACAAAATAACTCATTTTCCTTATTTTGTAAGGAGTTCATGGGACAAGAAATCCTCAAAAACTTCTTAATGAACTTTCAATAGTAACTTTCTAATCCCAAAAATGACCGGATTTCTGTGACACAGGTAGGGGTAGGCCAAGTTCTATAGCTTTTATATTTTTTGGGTTGACGACTATCCCATTTTTGGAAATGATGTGACATAGGTATTATATCTATGGTTTGTAAAAAATCATTTGCTAAAATTAGCATAAAGTTAGTGTTCCCGTAACACTCGTAGTATTATGCTGAGATCTTCCTCATGTTCTTCTTTACTCTTCGAGTATAGTAGTATGTCATCTATAAATACTAATACAAACTTATGATATTTAATAAATATATTGTTCATGATGCACATAAAAATTTTCATTGCATTGGTTAGTCAAGAAGGAATTACTACAAACTTGTAATGGCCATATCAAGTTTGAAATGTCATTTTATGTATATCTTCATCATGGATTTGTACCTGATGGTATTTGGATTGAAAATTCCTATTTGAAAATATATTTTCTCCTTCGACTTGATCAAACAATTCATCGATCCTAGGGAATGGGTAACGGTTCTTGGTGGTCAGTTTGTTAATTTGGTGGTAATCGATATGCATTCACATCATATCATGCTTCTTCTTCATGAAAAGTATAGGTGCTTCCCAAGGGGGAAACAATAGGTAGGATATAACCCTTCTCAATCAAATCTTGTAACTGTAACTTGAGCTCCACTAATAATGGTGTGCTCATGTAGTATGGGGCTTTTAAATCTTGTACTGACCCTGGGGTTAGTTCTATAGAAAAATCTAAGTCCCACTTTGGTGGTAATACCAATATTTTCTTTAGAAATTCCTTGATTTGTTGTTCTCTCTCTGCTTCTACATCCTGGATGATTACTGTAAAAAAATTTCCATCCCTTCCTAATACAATTCTTTGCTTGTAAGGAAACCATCTATATAACGGAGACCTTCTTGGGTATGCCTTGAATCTTTGCTTGATTCACTTAGCTATCCATGCACAAGATTGACTTGTTTTGACAATCGAGCATGACATGGTGTTGTTTCAACCAATCCATGCTGATAAGTATGTGGTACAATCCTAAGGTTAATATATTTAGATACATATTAGTGGGAAACCCGTTCAATTTTACCTCATAGTCTCTCACTAGTTATGAAACCTTTCCTTTTGTACCGCTAGCTAATTGTACCAGTCATGGTTTATCTTATTTTACTTTGTTCAGTTTACTTAAGTCAACAATCTTGGGTGATACATAGCTCCGAAAAGCTTCGAGATCAATAAAATTTGAAATAGAAGTGTTTGAAACCTTACCTTCTATTTTGACCATAGTGGCATGAGGGTTTGGCTGTCAGCCATCAAGTGTTGCATAGATCTTTGGTGTGCTAGCCATGTCCTCTACCATTGGTTCTTCCTGTATATTGTGTAAGACTCCATTAGTCTTGTTTGGATTATATCTGGCATAATGGGGTCCTTGAAATTTTCAACATTTAACTTTCAACAGGGAAACTTTGGCTCCTCCGTTTGTTGCCAATCTATTGGTATTTGGTGTAGCAACATTTGGACTTGCACGTGTCTTGCTGAAATTTCTATTAGTAGGAAAATTGTTGTTATGTTTTCTATAAGGCGATGGTTTAAAACCAGGTTTTAGGTTGTTTGAGAAGACCATAGACCTGTCTCGAATTCTATTTATTTTTTCCCAAATTAGCTGTCCATGCTCATAGCAAAGCCTATCTTTGTGTAAGGTAGTGTCCACATTTGTGGGCATGTCAAACTCAATTCCTTCTCAAAAATGTGGAGGAAGGAACCCAAAAATTTGTTGTATCTTAACCTTTTCATCCTTTATGTAAGGCATGTAGTGTAATAGATCCAAGAATATGTTGATAAAGGCCTCCATGTCATGGATCCCATCCTTCACTCATGAAATTATTTCACCTTCCTTTCGAAGAATCTCTCAGACATATATTTATCCTAAAATATTTTGCGAAAAATTACTCCATCTGATTTAATTTACTTCATCCTTTTTGGTATGCTTTAGGTCTCTCCACCATGTAGCTTCTTTTCCATTTAAATTATAAATGGCCAGGCGGGATTTCATCTCACTGGATTATTTGTGTGCTCAAAAGTATTTTCTCATACCCACGAGCCATTCTTTAGCCTTCTCCCTAGTATTCCTATCTCATTCATAGGTTGAGGATTTTATCTTTATAAAGTCTCCTTGGAGGTTGTCATCATTTTTCTTCCTCTTTGTGCAAGGTGAAAGTGAATTATCACTAGAAAGACTATAATATTCTCTTTCTGGAAGCTCAGGTGTGTGTTATTCTTTTTCCTCTTCATTTGGGTTGACGGCCCATTTACGATGATAATTTTCCTTAGATTTATTGGTTGAATGGGTAGGCTGTCCATGAGGGTTTACTCTTGTCATGTTCCAAAGTAAATCTTCATTGATTTCTTTCTTCTCTTTTCTCTCATTCATTTTATCTTCTTTGAATCTTTGTAAGTATGCTTGCAAACTCTATATGGTTTTCATTAGATCAGAATTTAATTCCACTAGCATTTCTTCTTTTCGTGCTGGGGAATTCAAATTTTTTCGAGTATACAGGGTACTCCCAAAAGACCAAACACCTTGAGAAACCGTTTCACATAAACAGATCACAAATCGACACACCGATGCTTGTCACGTGGTTAAAACCCTCGATAGGGAAACAGTCCATGGCCCTAGCCAAATAGCTACTTGGAGAAATTTATGATGCAAAAGAAAGAAAGTTACATGAGCTTCTCATAATCAATCAACTAGCCAAAGACCCTCTATGCTCTTTAAATTGAGATCATATACCAATCGGGTGTTAAGCCACAGATCAATGGTAGGTATGATCTAAGAGAAGTTGAACTGTTGGATCACTCTATGTCTAGAACATATCATGACTGTTGGATTAGAATATTTACAAAGGCATACTAATGCATACTAAAGAAACACACTTTTACCTAACACATATATTACACTAGTTGATCTTAACTAACTCCTAAGTGTCTAAATATCCTAACATCCCCCCTTAAGAACAACTTGGGATAGGATTGAAGGATTTACAAAAGTGACACTATTAGGAAAAGGAAGGAGGCATTAGAGCCTATCCCCCCTTAAGGACACATTCCTGAACTCCTAACATAGATCAAGGTTTAGAAAACTTCGCTTCTATAAGAGACTTGGTGAAGATGTCTCCAACTTGATCAACTATAGGGAAATATAGCATGTCAAGAACATGATCATGAACAATATTTCTGATGAAGTGCATGTGTAGCTCAATGTGTTTTCTCCACTGATGTAGAACTAGATCTTTGGAAATATTGATGGCCCTTTTATTTTCGCACCAAATTGGAGTAGGCTTCTACTACTCGAATCCAAACTCTGAAAGGATCTATCGAAGCCATAAATATTCCTGACTGGCATTAACTGCGGCTCGATATTCTTCTTCTGCTCAAGAAAGAGCAAGATCTTTTTATTTCTTACAAGCCCAAGTGACAGGTCCAGATCCCAGACTGAAAACATAACCTGCAGTAGACTTTCGATCATGAGGATCATTGGCCCAATATGAATCAGTGAAACCAACCAACAAAGGTTTCCCCCCTGTACTGTAATGAATCCCAAACTGAATTGTACCTCAAATATATTGAAGTATCCTTTTTGCTGCTTTACAGTGACTTTCATGAGGAGTTTGCATATAATAGGCAACACGACCAATGGTAAAGTAAAGGTTAGGATGGGAATGAGTCAAGTATAAAATACTACCAACAAACTGACGATACAAGGTGGCATTTACTTCAAGGGAAGTACAAGTGGCTGAAAGTTTAACTCCAGACTGGAAGGGAGAAGGGGCTAGTTTACAATCTTCCATGTGGAAGCGATGAAGAAGGTCACAAGCATACTTAGACTGGGAAAGAAAGATTCATTCTTTGGTTTGCAATACTTGGAGACCAAGAAAATAATGGAATGGTTCTAAGTCTGACATTTCAAAATTTTGCTTAAGACTGAATTTCACATGGGTTATAAGTTTAGGGTCACTACCAGTAAGGATAAGATCATCAACATAAAGAACAAGTATGATGAGATGGTTTCCTACTTTCTTGGTATAGACATTGGGGTTAGAATGGCATCTAGAAAAACTAGTGTCAAGGACAAAGCTATCCATTTTGGCATACCAAGCTCTAGGAGCTTGCTTTAAGGCCATATACAAATTTCTTAAGGAGACAGACAAGGCTAGAGTTATCCTGAACATATCCAAGAGGTTGTTCCATGTAAATTTCCTCCTGTAAATCACCATGTAAAAATACAGACTTGACATCCATTTGATTGACTTCCCAGTTATATAAGGCTGCAAAGGAAAGAATAAGGCGGATGGAATTCATTTTTGCGACAGGATAAAAGGTTTCATTGTAGTCAATCCCTTTAACTTGTGAAAAAAATTTGGCAACTAACCTTGCATTAAGTCTTTCAACACTTTCATCTGATGCTTACTTAGTTTTATAGACCCATTTACATCTGACAATTTTTCTTCCATTTGGAAGAGGAACAAGATCCCAAGTATCGTTCACCATTAAGGAACGATATTCTTCATCCATAGCTGCATCCAAATATGGATTTCTTGAAGCTTCTGCAAAAGTTTCTAGATCATGATTCTCGAAAACTTGAGCCAAAATAGAAGAGGCTCACTGAAACTGAGAACGTGTTCGATGTTGATCTCTAGGATCACTGGCAATATCACCAGTTGCTTCACATGTTGAACAGACCCATCGAGGAAGCATTGGTGTTGGTGCAATTGGAGGAACATGATCAGGTGGAGGGGTATTTTAATCCTCACTATCATCATCAGAAGCTAGAGTTGGAAACCTATCAAGGAAGTTGGAAGAAGAAGAAGAAGGCACAATCATCGAATTAGGCTCGCAGGCCAAAGATGGCACACCCACCAAGTTAGGCTAGTAGGCCAAGATATTTTCATCAAATTTAACATCTCTTCTAATGATTATATCATGTGAATCGGGCTGAAGAAGTATATAACCTTTTACATCTTTAAAATATCCAACAAATATGCAATTTTCACTTTTAGGCTGCAATGCTTTTCATTTTTCATCCGGAATGTGAGCCCATGCTTCACAACCAAACACACGAAAGTGACTCACATCTGGTTTAATTTTAATCCATGCTTCTTCCAGTGTTATACTCTGTAAAAATTTAGTGGGTGTGTGATTAACTATGTAATTTGCACAATTTATGGGCTCATCCCAATATTGAAGACTTAGTCCCTTAGATTGGATCATACAATTAGCTATTTATTTTAAAGTGTGATTCTTCCGTTCAGCTACACGATTTTGTTGTGGTGTATATGGAACAATGTGCTATTGTTGGATTCTTTGTTCAATGCAAAAAGTAGTGAACTTGTTGTTATCATATTCTCCTCCATTGTAAGATCTTAACTTAATAATTTGATGACCAGATTGTTTTTCAACAAGGGCCTTATAGGCCAAGAACATGTTAAATACTTCTCTCTTAAGTTTTAGGAAGTAAACCCAAGTGCATCTAGAGTAGTCATCAATGAAAGTTAAGAAATATTTGAAACCAGAAAAGGATGCAGATGGAAGAGGACCACACAAGTCACTATGCACAAGCTCCAAAGGAAGCAAGGCATTCCAAGAGGCACGGTTGTCAAAACTATCCCAATGATGTTTTCTGAGTACACAACTGGAACAAACACCATCCTTGCAAGATACCATTGGAAGACCTGTCACCATATTGTCTTTACATAGTTGTTCCAATGAGTGATAATTTAAGTGACCAAATCGTGCATGCCAAAGTTTGCTCAAGTTATCACTATGAGTAACAAAAATTGAAGAAAAAGGTGATGACCCAAAGTTGTTAAATTTGTACAACCTGGTAATATCATCAACAGTTCTAGTAGAAAGGACATTTTGAGGATTTTTAAAATCCTTGATTACAACTTGCTGAGGTGTAAACATCACAGTTTTACCTTCACTCAAATGAGTAATTTGATAGACTGATAACAAATTGCAGGATATTTTTGGAACACATAGTACATCACTGAAATGACCATTTTCTACTGGAACTGTTTTAGATCCTACAACACTTAGAGATCTATCATCACCGATAAATATTTGTTTGGTGTTACATTCTTGCATAGTAAAAAATATGGCTTGATCCTTATCCATATGATAAGATGCTCTAGAATCAATGAGTCATTCATTTGAAGTAGAAGAAGAAGATTCAATATAAGAGTAACCAGAAGCACAAAGTGCATGTCCATGAGAGTTATATTCTAAAGACAAATCTAGGCTGATGTGGTGCTTCTTCATTTCTGCTTCCAAGGCTGTCATCTTCTTAAAACACTTAGATTCATCATGATTATATTACCCACAAAAATTGCAATGATGCTCAGTCTTCTATCCTTTTTGCTTGGATCCTTTGTCATTTTTTAAAGAAGGAGATGAATGAGAGGGTTTGGGACCCTTGTTGTTTGGCTTATTATTGCAAAAATTCTGTTTCTTGGGAGGTTTGGACTTTCTTTCTATTGGGACAATAAGGTTTTCCCAGATGTATCTGCATTGTTAATTATTCCAAGATGAATGAGCTTATCTTACTCTCTAATTAAGAAATCACAAAAGGATTTAAGACTAGGCTCTTGATAGCTAGTTGCAGTCAAGGATTCTTTCATGGAGTTGAATGTAGATACAAAAACAAAATATGCAGGTCCAAGTTTGGAATGAATATGATAAATACATTGTTTGTCTTCTTTCTTAATTTTTCATTCTGCAGATAAGAGTCTAAGAGTTTTATACTTAGATAAATAGTCTTGAATGCATGAAAAATCATTTAGATTCAAGGAAATCAAGTCATTCTCAAGTTGATGACCCCGAATTTCATTGTGTTTACCAAACACAGATTCCAACTTTTCCCAAGCTATATCAGGTTCATCAATTCTAGATATGTGGAATTGCAAATCAGTAGAGATTGGCACCCCAATTAATCCACAAGCTTCATCACATCTATTTGCCCATTTAATTTTCTTATCATCATCAGTGGGTTCTATTTATTTCCCTGAGGTTTTCCTGAAAATTCCCCTACTTTGTAGAACATCCTCCATACGAGATTTCCATGAGAAACAGTTAGAACTTGTAAGTATAATATCACAAGGGAAGGACATACTATAAAGTAATGGTTGAAAGAACAGAGGCTAACTGTCTGGATGTAAAGAGATCGAAAAAATATACGGTTTAAGAAAAACAACATTGAAAACTGATTTTGGATGATGAAGTTATGCTTGATCAAAGAAAATGTTGAATATGTCCCCAATAATGATGTGGCAGATATTAACTTCACCAACTAAAAAAGAACCCCCCACTTCCCAAGATCAACCCTTGACAATCACTTTACAATAAAGTATTTCAAGTGAATCACTTTTTGTAGAATAAGTGATGTTCACTTTTACAGTAATGTTACTTTTAAATAGTGAGGCAATAAATTAAAAGACTTAAGTGACTCACTTTTTATTTTATTTTATTTATGTGAGATGCACTTTTACAATAAAGTAACTTGAAAATAGAAAATGCATGCATTAAAAAGTAGCTCAATAAGACTTGAACTCAAAACCTATTAAGAAATAAAGCAACTTTGGACTAAGTGAGCTAAGTTTAAAAGGTACATAAAAGAATGGATAGAGGAAGGGTTTTTTTTTTTCTAACTCTTATCTCTCATTCTCCATGCTTTCCTTTTTTTCCTGCAAATCACAAAAAAAAACAAAAAGCAAAAACAAAAAAAACTTTTTCCACACAATGGGGTTAGATCTTGGTTAACTTACCTAGAAGGTCTATGTTTTGAAGTTTTCTTGATGTTTCTGATTTGTTGTGATTGTACAAGGTGCACGATAAAGAGCATATGTAGGCAAGAAGACAAGAAAAAAAACTTTCCCTTACTGTTTTTTATTCGCCGCGATCGCACAAGGTGCACGAAAAAGAGCATACACATCCAGGGAAGGTAAGAGTCCAAGACTAAAACAGTAAAGATATAATAATAAAATTGATAAAATATGAGTGATTTTAAAAAATAAAATAAAACAAATCCATCATTGTAACATTATACCTTCAGATTTGCCGAAATGGGTGTTTCTGGAACAAATAGAAATAGTTTTCGATGAAACGAAAACTATTTCTCAATGTAAATGGCACTTCGGATGCAATGGAACAACTCCCATAGGCCAAAAATGCACATAAAATCTAGAACTAGAAAACCTTTCAAAGTTTCGGCAACATTGGTTCTAGATCTTGATCAGAATCGAAAGCGGCTCTTCATAAACGCTCTGATCGCATGTTTGGGTACACAGGTTACTCCCAAAAGACTGAACACCTTGAGAAAGCACTTCACACAAATAAATCATAGATCAACACACCGATGTTTGTCATGTGGTTAAAATCCTTGAGACGGAAACGGTCCACATCCCCAGCCAAATAGCTACTTGGAGGAATTTATTATGGAAAAAGAAAGAAAGTTACATGAGATTATCATAATCGATAAACTAGCCAAGGACCCTCTATGATTTTTAAATAAAGATCATAGACCAATCGAGTGTTAATGCACAGATCAATGGTAGGTATGATCTAAGAGAAGTTGAACCATCAGATCACTCTATGTCTAGAACATATCGTGACCTTCGGATTAGAATATCTACAAATGCATACTAATGCATACTAAAGAAACACACTTTTACCTAACGGATATATTACACAAGTTTATCTTAACTAACTCCTAAGTGTCTAAATATCCTAACAAAATTCCCTTGCGAGTTGTTGTCCTTTTATGTATTCATGACCTAGACTATTCCTTAATCCTGCAACTAAAACATTTAGTAACAAATAATTTTTCTATTAGTTCACAAACTTTCAACTATAGTTTTGAAATGTTTATGTCTACAACGAATGTTTAGTAGCACCCATTAGGTATCTTAGAGTTTGAATATGGGCTATGATACCACTTATAATGTCCCTAACATCCATAAATAATTTTTTTTCATGCACTAATAATACTTATAAGATCTTAACAACATCTTCCTTTTACTGTGGAATTAAAACTTGATAAAGACTAAGCCTAAGTTCTGATGTTGTTTTCCTTGTATCTAATGTCTGTATCATGATGTTGTTTACATGTTATTATTCTATATTCTTATGTGTTTGTAGTTAGGTACATGTTTATCTAGTTTACTAATGCTATTGATGTCATTTTGTTCATGTTTTATTTTATGTTATGTTATCTAGTTCTTATTTGTTACAACGATGAGGCTGACTTACCTCTTTGTTTCAAGGGGAGTAGTGGCATGATTTTTTGCTAACATCTCACTTAGAAAGATAAAGGATCCTATGATACTGACCATACTTAGTTATTTGCGAACTAATGCATGGCGTACCTATCTTACTGCAGGTGACTCTCCTATAAAACTATGCTCATAAACATGACAAAAAAAGAATCCTAGAACATACATCTAGCTATTCCTAAGCACTAAAGGTTTGGCCAATGTAATAAAAATCCTATGCTCAAATATTTGAGCTCAAACTAAAGGAGGAAGGGTTTTTAAGCCTAATGTAAAAATACATGCATTTAAACTATGGTATAGAGGGTTTATGATTTAATAGAACTATGTGCATTTCAAAACTATAGAAAGATATTTTTTTATTTGAATAGAAAAATGTATGAAGTCATACTACAGAGGAGGGGTTTTCGATTTGAAACTAAGTGGAGGCTAGGATGGCACCATTAATGAGCCACATGATGGGTAGGCTCAAGATTTAACCCTTTTGTTAGGGTTTTTATCCTGTCATTTGTTTGGTCTTTCATTTGGTATTGAAGGAGATTTATGCTCCACTGTTGGAACTACATAGAATCTATTTGGAATACAGTGCTAGTGAAAAAATTTTAATAGGTATACAAAGGATTCCATCATGTTTATCTTGTTTACATTCTTATTGTGTTTTGATATGTATTGCATACTCCTAATATGTCTCTGGTTTGTTTTTTGAAAGTTTGGGGACATCAAAAGTGCTCTACAATGTCTAGCAAGGAATTGGGTCGACTTGTGCAAATACGAGTAAGCCCAAATGGAAGGGGCCTTTACCCAATTGCTTGGTCATTTATAGTGTGTTGCGGGGTTTATGGCTCTGTAATGATTTTTGGTTAATTAATTCGACTCTGTGTTTCTGTATGCTTCGAGCTCTGTGATTTGCAATGGATGAATTTAAATTTTATCAATGCCATTGATCTGCAATGGAACTACAATATCACTATTTCAATATTCGATGTTGACAGTGGAATGTGTTTTGGGTATTAAAACCCCATTGTGGTTTAATCAATTGATTCATCATTTCTAAATGGATGTCGCTCTGTCAATTGATTTATTTGGTTTTAGTTAGATATTTGACTTATGTTATTGATGTGTTGACGGTTTTAGATGCAACCATAATGGAGTGGCCCACGCTTGCCAAAAATGGTATGGCCGATGTGTAACTTGAGTTTATGTTTTAGCTTCCTGTGCGTAAAGTCTTATGGTATTTTGATTTAATGAATTCATTGGTGTTGTATTGTTTTTTATGGTGGTTTAATTGTATAACCGGTTTCTCTCCGAGCCGGGGCTTTATGCTATTCGATCATGGGTTGATCGTTTGCTAGGGTTTGATGTTTATTTAATGTTGTCAATATTTGTTAAGTGTTGTAAATAGATTTATGTGTTAATTATAATAAGCCGGAGCTTATCGGTTTCAACCTTGGGTTGTGTTGGTTAATGGTCTGTGTCGTTGTTTAACATTTGGTTAATAATATGTATATGTGTAAATTATTTTGTTTATTCTTTTAATTGTTTAACGTTCATTTAGCTGAAGCGTATGAGATCTGATCTAGGAAAATTGAAACTCAATTTACAGTTCTGTTTGTTACTTTATTTATTAAACTGGTTGTGTAGATAGATTTGGTTTGGAAAATAAAAATGATAGCCTACCAATCCTTAAGGATTCGATGTTGGGAAGATGTATAATGTTTATAAGTTTTAGATTTAATAGTATAACCATTATTCCTCTTGAATTCGTGGATAGGATCTTGGACTTTGCATGAGGAAGTATGGAAAAATTGTTTATTAACTTAATTTGTTCTTTTTTATACGTAGATAAGTTTTATGTATTATATGGTTGATTTTTATGGAAAATGTAATATACCTGCGCTGCGTTAGCTTATGTGTTTGAGTTTATTTAAAGGAATTTGATCCATGATTTAATGTTTATGAATATGTATTCAATTTATATAATATTTGTTTTATGGCTTGAGAAGAGTTTATTATTTTATTTTATTTAGTTAGCTACTTCTATTTAATATCTAATTTAGTTTTTGTCCCTTTAGGTTCCACTCGGAGAGGTGGGGTTTCCTACTACCTTGAGGGGTTTACATAGTTCATTATGAACTAAAGAAGAATCCTACTCCCTTGTAGTGTATTCCAACAGTGAACTCTATCTATGATCATGGAAAGTAAAACACTCTCTTGCACTACATCTATATTACACTTTCCTATCCAAGCTCAGGAAATGGAGAAATAACTTCCTAAGAATAATTGTTCATAAGCCCTATGTTTATATAAAATCGAAAGTGTATGATTGTATATTTATGGTCATCATTATTTTGTTTAAGTTTTTGAAACCTTATCCACCTTGATTGTTTATGTTATATAATTTGTAAATTTCATGGTGAAATGCCTAGGGTTTAAGGGATGATCCATATACCATGGAAAATGTTTGTAAACGTTCCTTAGAAAACTATGGGGTAAACATAAATGATTTATGGCATATTTCATATGCCATAAAAATTTGGTTGAACATTGTATTGGAGGGTTTTATTATGGGTTTAATGCTGAGTGGTAGACTATGCAACATCAACATGAGATTAACTATAGCTCTGTGGGTTTTGATTTCATCGGTGGTGGAGGAAAGGGTGGTGCTTTAAATTATCCTGAGAAAACATGGGAAACAATACTCAAACACTGGACTTCGTCAAGACATGGTTCATCTTGTTTGATTCTCTGGTTGTCTGAGTGGTTTTTGAGATCTCGGGACATATGCTCCGCGATGAAACAACCTTCCCTCTTTCTTGGAAGATATTCTCTTGACTTGGTCTTCAACACTGTAATGGTTTGTTTGCTTTCGTTGAGATTTGGAATAATTCTCATTCTTTCTATTTCGTTTGGTTTGCAGGTGACAGGGGTGGCTCAAACGTAGATTGATCGTGGTTCCTTGGGTGGTCTGTGCAACCTTTAGTAAATGGGTATGCTCTGCAGGAAATGCAAAGGCTCTTACCACTACATGGTTATTTCATAGAATCTCGAGCTCTAGGTTGGGAGCTATAGTGATGGGTAGTTTCAATTGTTGGGTTGATAGTCGTTTTGGGTTCTTTTGATAGTTTGGGCATCCACAGGATGCGATTGTATTTAGTCTTTTCTATGTAATTTCAAATGTAAATATTTGGGGGAAACTATTGAATTTCCATAGAATGGTTCGACTATGTGTATAAGACTTCGTCGTTGCATTGTTTTGTAAAGCGTTTTCTTTTAAGGTTTTAATGGAAAAATATGCGTTTTAACTTCCATTGATGTGTACGATTGTCTTCACATTGCCATTGCTTGCAATGGCACAATGGATATTGTGACTATGCTTATTTCACATTTTATGCATTATATTAGTTGGTCTATCATTTAATAATTATCATGGTTGGGTTTCATCTTACGACCATGAGCTTGGCTCAACCCTTAGGTGAATACACATCCTTTACATATGGTTTCTATGTTATTTAAAATATGTGACTATGTATTTGATAACTGTAGAGATTTAAATAAATGTTTAAGGTTGGGGTTTGACATTATGACTGTGAGTTTGGAAGCTTTAGCTTGGTGCTAATATGGTTACGCAACCCATGAATATAATAGTTAAGTTATATGGTTGTGTATTTGGTTATATGAGTGTATTTCAGATTTGGTTGAATGTTGGTTTATATTGAAACTCTTGTGGGCGTCCTGAAAGGAAAAACTCTTACTGTGTAAGCTACAACGTTATAATTTTGTGTTTATTAATGGAACCTACAGGACTTGATCCTAGGCTATTAGTCAATTTAGATTTTTGGTTTAACGTGTATTCCTACAGGTCTCGATCCTGGGCTATTTTATGAAATGTGTTGGTTGTTTTTGGTTGGCATTCCACAGGATTCGATCTTGGGTGAAACTCTGTTTGTTAATAAATTGGTTTATATAAATGCTAAGTTTGGTTCTTGATTTTTGTTTATAGTAGTTTGATATATTTGTAATATGAATTTTCCTACGACCAAACCTCAACAGGGTTTGATAGTTGGGCTTTGTGTAAAATATGTTGTAATCGGATTTATATGAGGTTTATCCCGCATCCAATCCTGTAGAGGATTCGATGGATGGTATGGGTTCATTACCACTTATAATCGATATGGTTTAGCATTAATTAAATATTTATTTTGCATATTGTGAATAGTGTCTATGGTATGTTGTTTATATTTGATTTTAATATGAAAATAGTAATAACATGCTTTCTAGCAATATGAAATCTACCAGCCTTGTGGTTTTATGTTGAGAGTTGGTTTTTAAGCAGTTTGTAGGATATATCAACTATGGTTAGCTTCATTCTTTTTATCTTTCTATACTATTTATTTATTTAACATGTTCTGTATCTTGTTTAAAATACTAATAAGGTTTAGTTTGTCTATCTTTTAAGGAAAATTATTTAAACTTTGTATCTATATTCGAACAATATACAGAAACTAATTATCTCAAATAATCTAGATTTTAAGCTGAAGATGAAATCTGTTAAAAAATTACACAAATATAGAGAAGCCTAAATTTAAGATATGAATGATTATAAAAAGAATAATTCTGAAATAATATAGACTATTATTTTCCTAGGGTTAGATGCAAATAATTCATGCATTGAGTTTCTTACAACAATTAGGAAAACCTAGCTGAGCAAACATATAATATACATATTTTCATTCCAGATTATAAACCCTTCATTTAATAAGAAAACAGTATGAACTGTAAGGAAGATAAAAACCTCATACCTACAATTTGAAGCTATTTTAATGGTTGGAAACCCTACACACTCAAGAACACAATATTAACAAGAACATAGATAATTTTGACCTCAGATGTGTTACCCGAATAAATTGGGAACTACCACACTCCACCCAACCATGAGTCAGAACCGTTCCTGATTTCAATCCGAATCCTTGTGAGTTGGTTTCAACATGCAAGTAGCTTATAGCTCCTAAAGGTAAAGCTTCACCTATCTCGTATAAAAGGTTATGTACTGGATTGCTTTTCCTTTCTGAAAAAAATGCTCTCGAAGAACTCTTAGGAAGAATAATAATCCGATAGAATAGATGGAAAATCAAAATATCCCCAAGCCTCTCCTTGTCTTTGGTTGTTATAGACAATCTTTAGGAAAAGGGACAATTAACTCAAGAATCATTTGTTTTCTTGAAATAATATTTTACTTAATTTATGTGAATTTAATATTTATTTATTTTAACTTAGGAACTGTTTGACTAGTTCCTATGTTGACTCTTTTAGGTATTTAAATATTTAATTAATTATTGTAATAAATAATAATACATAAACCCTTCCATTTTTATTTATAGTTACTATTATTAATACATATGCTTACTCTTTTCTTCACATTATATACAAACTATATATATATATACACACACACACACACACACACATATTATTGTTAACATTTTTACTTTGGGTATCATATAACATGATCCCAAATCACATGGTACTTTTCTTTTAGCTGGTAGTCACTTATTTATTAAGGCCTTCAGGTAGGGTTGGTCAACTAAGTTAGGCATCTCAAAACATCCTTGCATGTTGGATTACCTCGTATAACATGGTAGTGATTCAGCACTTGATGAGACAGAAATTTGAAATTTCTTTTAATCAATTTAAAATTAAGTAAGATGAGATCGGTGTTTAATCAGAGTCATTTTCACTTAACCCAATTAATTTTCAGTAAATTCTAGTGTTATTCAGAGCCCATACTCAATGCTAAAAACATGGAGTTTCACTTAGTGTAATTCTATAGCTTCTCACTCAGCACTAATGCTAGCATGTTCTTGTATAATACACCTAGTGTTACA
The DNA here is from genome assembly GCA_001517045.1 of Pseudotsuga menziesii. Taxonomy (NCBI): domain Eukaryota; kingdom Viridiplantae; phylum Streptophyta; class Pinopsida; order Pinales; family Pinaceae; genus Pseudotsuga; species Pseudotsuga menziesii. Next base: position 296,252 of record LPNX010363350.1, on the reverse strand, counting down.
ATAGACAAGTACTTGATGTTCCAGAACTTATGCTCAACATCAACTTAGAATTCTCTAGGGATTATGGCCACCATTTCCAATTCTTATCTTTTCATGTGCTTTAGAGCTTAATGCTGAACAAAAATGTTTAATAACTCATGTTCTCTAGAGTTGATTCTCAACACAAACATTTAAATACTTGTGTGCTCTAGATCTCTTGCTCAACACAATTAGCAAAACAACCATGTGCTTCAAAGCTCACGCTCAACACAAACATTAAATACTCATGTTCCTTAGAGCTCACTCTCAACACAAACATCTCATCAATCATATTCTTTAGGGTCCACACCCAACACATGAAATCATATACATGTTAAATAAAACATATGCATTTTCCTTACGCCAAATATATCAAACAAATCATCATTCTCATGTGCAGTGGGTTATTATGCCCAATATACAAAATATACCATCAAAGAAACATCACATGCAATGGGACTTATTCCCATTAGTGTTAGGTTGAAAATTTGGGATATTACACCCCTCCCTGCTTAGAACAACACCGTACTTGGTGTTCTAGGGACTAGGAATGAAATCATGAAACAAGGTGGGGTAATCCTCTCTCATGGTGGATTCATTCTCCCAACTAGCCTCATTGGATTCAAAGTGCTTCATTGCACTTTCAACTGGACTATGGTGTGCTTCCTGAGCTGCACCTCTCTCTGTCTATCATATGAAGGTGTTTAGGTACAAATTCCCCTTCAGGTTCCACCTGTAACAAGGACCAATAGATCATGTGTTTAGTATAATATACATATTTATTTAATAAGGATGCATGTAAAACATTATGAACTCTTATGTGAGCAGGTAAATATAGTTTTTTTGCAACTAGCCCTTTCTTGGCCAGTATCTCAAAGGATCCACAAATCTTGATGCCAATTTTCTGCACCTCCCCAAGCTCAATGACCTTCTCTTTGATTTTACTTTTAATTACAAATGGTCACCAATTTGATAATATTTATCTTTTATTTTCTTACCCATGTAAATTTTATGGATGTCTTGCACTTCTTTAAGGTTATGTTGTAACTTTGTGACCAATTGTTCCAAGTCCTTTAGTAAATCAGTCCTAACATGAGCCAATCCACCGTACTATCCCAAGTAACTAGTGTTCTACATTTCTGACCATAGAGTACCTCAAAGGGAATCATATTGGAGGAGTTATGGTATCCTTTGTTATATGCAAACTCTGTAAGATTTAGGTAATCCTCCCACTTTATGTGGTTGTTCATGACATACATGCTAAGCATGTCTTCTAAAATTTGGTTTACCTGTTCTGTATAACCAGTGTTCTACACTTCCGACCATAGAGTACCTCGAATGGAATCATGTTGGAGGAGTTCTAGTATCCTTTGTTATATGCAAACTCTATAATATGCAGGTAATGCTGCCACTTCATGGGGTTTTTCATGACATAAATCCTAAGAATGTCTTATAAAATATGGTTTACATGTTCTATCTATCCATTTGTCTATGGGTGGTAAGCAATACTAAATTTTAACTGCATCTCTAATCCAGAGAATAAGGATCTCCAAAAATTCCTGGTAAACTTTGTATATCGATCCGAGATGATTCCTTTGGCGTCCCATGCAATATGAATATCCTTTAAGAAGATGTTGGCAATGTGAAATTCTTTGTAGGTTGACTTCACTAGGATGAAGTGTGTCTCTTTTGATAACTTTTCAAACACTACAAAGATAGAATCATTTTTCTTCTTACACTTTGGTATACTCATAAAAAAATCCATACTAATGACCTTCCACTTCCACTCGAAATGGGTAATCGCTAGAGCAATCCAAAAGGATGTTGGTGCTCAGCTTTGTCTATCTGACATTCCTAAAATTTTGCGATCAACAATGCTATGTCGGTTTTTAAATTAGGCCAAAAAATGTGTTTCTTTACTTAGGATATCATCTTTTGATATGCTGAATTCCCCGAGTATGGTTTTTGATGAAATTTCATGAGGATGTTGGACCCGATTTCCCCTCTTTCTGGAAGATACAATCTTTCTTTTGACTAGAATAGTCTAGTTCCATTTACCTTATACTATTTTTTTTTTGAAACAACCTATCCTCTTGGTCCTTATTGAGGATTTCAACATAGAAAGGGTCAACTTCGTTGGTCGTTTTGATCCTTTCATGTAAATTTGAATCAGTTTCACTTAAAGTCACCTCATATAACATATGAGCTCGTTGACTTAAAGCATAAAATTTTTTATTCTCCTCTCCATTTATATGATTTAACTAGAAATGGTACTCACTATGGAAATCCAAGCATCTAGCCTTCCTGGCATTTAAATCCGATCAAACAAATAAATACTTCAAACTCATATTTTCTGTCTTTAGAACAATTTTCTTCCCCATGAGATAGTGCCTCCACATCTTTAAGACATTCATAATGGCTGCTAAATCAAGATCATGGGTGGGTTATTTTTGTTTGTGTTCCTTTGACATCTGTGATTCATAATAGATTGCGCAATTTTTCTACAAGAGGACTCCTCTGAGCCCTTCCTTACTTGCATCCATGCAAACAATGAAATCCCCATCGGGATCCACAATTTGTAGTATCGGTGCAATCATTCAAGCTTGTCTAATTTTATGAAAACTTTCCTCGCACTTGGTCATATATAAGAACTTGTTTGCCTTCTTTTGCAAAGAGGTCATTAGACAAGATATCCTCAAAAAATTCTCAATTAACTTTCGGTATTAACCGACTAATCCGGAAAAGGACCTAATGTCTGTGACACTAGTAGGCGTAGGACAATCGAGTCTATGGATTTAATATTTTATGGGTCCATGGCTATCCCCTTTACAGATGTGATGTGACCTAGATACTGTATATGTGGTTTGTAAAAATCACATTTACTAAACTTATCGTAGACCTGGTGTTCTCATAATACTTGTAATACTATGCGGAGATGCTCCTTGTGTTCCTCTTTACTATTAGAGTAAACTAGGATTTCGTCTATAAAGAAAAATACAAATATATCTAGGTATTTATTGAAGGTATTGTTCAACATACACATAAAATTCACAGGTGCATTGTTCAACCCAAATGGAATTACTACAAACTCGTAGTGTTTGTATCTTGTACAAAATGCAGTTTAATGAATATCCTCTTCATTGATCCGTACCTAATGGTATCCGAACCGCAGGTCAATATTTGAAAATATCTTAGCTCCTCCTACTTAATCAAACAAGTCATCGATCCTATAGAGTGGGTAATGGTTCTTGATTTTCATATTTTTAAGTTGGCAGTAACCGATGCACATTCCCATCGTACCATATTTCTTATTTATGAAAAGTATCAGTGCTCTCCAAGGGGACACACTAGGTTAGATATAACCCTTATCAATCAAATCGTGCAACTACAACTTGAACTCCAACAACTCTAGGGAACTAATGTGGTAAGGGGATTTTGAAGCCAAAATTGACCCTGGTGTGAGTTCTATGAAAAAAATCTAAGTCTCATTTTGGTTGTAATCCTGGTATTTCCTCAGGAAATACATCCATAAAATCTATGAGAACTGAAAAGTCCTCGATGTGATGCTCTCTCTCATATTTTACATCCTGGATGTTCAATGCAAAAATTTTGCAGCCTTTATTAAAGCACTTCTTTTCTTGTAATACATATATTTTCCTAATGGAAACCTTCTTAGGTATTCCTTGAATCTTTATCTGATTCCCTTGGCTATCTATACACAAGATTGACTTGTGTAGACAATTGAGCATGACATGGTGTTGTTCCAACCAGTCCATGTCGATAAGTATATCGTACGATACTAAGGGTAAAATATTCAAATTTATCTTGGTAGGGAAAGCATTCAAGTTTACCTCACAATCTCTAACTATTTCAGAAACCTTTCATTTTGTACCTGTGTCTAATTGCACCAACCAGGGTTTCTTATGTTCAACTTTGTCTAGTTTACACAAATCAACAATTTTAGGCAATCCATAGCTTTGGAAAGCACCAAAATTAATCAATATTGAAATAGAAGTGTTGGAAACCTTACCTTCTATTTCAACCATAGTAGCCTGATGGTCTTCCTATCATCCATCCAAGGTTGCATAAATCCTCAGGGTTCAAGCTATGTACTCTACTGTTGATTCTTCTTGTAAGTTATGCAAGACTCCATTAGTCTTGTTTTTATAGTGTTGATAATAATGAAGCGATTGGAATTTCCAACATTTAATTTGCAGCGGGGAAGCATCCTCCCCCATTTGTTGTCGGTATGTTGGAATTCGGTGCTGGTACATGTGGATTTATATGTGTGTTGTTGAATTATTATTGGATGGAAAACTATTGTTCTGTTATCTGTAAGGTGGTGGGTTGAAAGCCAGCTGGTTGTACGAAAAGGTTATAGACATGTATCGATTTCTGTTGATGTTTTCCTACATTAGCTTCCATGCTCATAAAGAAACCTAGCTTTTTGTAAGGTGGTGTCTAGATTTTTAGGCATGTCAACTTCAATTCTCTCTCACAAGTTGGGAGGAAGACATCCTAAAAAATGTTGTATTTTTACTTTTTTTGTATTTTATGTATGGAACATAATGTAACATATCCAAAAATATGTTAATAAAATCATCCATGGTCATTGAACGCATCCTTAACTCATGAAATTCTTTCACCTTCTTGTCGAAGAATATTTCAAACATGTATTTTTCCTCAAAAATTATGTGAAAGTGACTCCATCAAATTTATTTACCTCCTCTTTCTTGGTATGCTTTAGGTCTCTCCACCACCTCTCCACTGTCTAGCTTCTTTTCCATTTGAATTATAGATGGCAAGACAGGATTTCCTCTCACTAGAGTAGTTGTGTACTCGGAAGTATTTTCTCATACCTAGAAGCCATTCTTCATATTTCCCGCCGTTGTTCATCTCTCCTTCATAGGTTGGGGATTTTATCTTTCTGAACTCTCCCTATGGGTTGTCATCATTCCGCTGTTTCTTTATCAAAGGGGAAAGGGAGTTATCACTACAAAGACTGTGATAATCTCTTTCTGTAGGTTTAGGTGTGTGTTCTTATTTCCCTTCTTCCTTTGGGTTGCTGGCCCATTTATGATAAAACTCTTTCTTCAACTTGTTGGTTGAATGAATAGGTTTTCCATGATGGCTTCCTCCCATCATGTTTCACAATAATGCTTCATTTATTGCTTGCTTCTTATTTCTTTCATTCATATTATCATCTTTGAAACTTTGTAAGTCTTCTTGCAGACTTTGTATGGTTTTCACTATATTAGGATTTAATTCAACCACTAATTCTTCTTCCCATGTGGGGGTAGTTAGTTTTCCTTTCCAGCTGTTGTCCTCTTCTGTGTTCATGATCTGAACTGTTCTTTGAATCCTGTAATACAAAATTTTTTATAACAACAACTTTTTGTTAGTTAAAAAAATTTCAAATATAATTTATTTTCTGCAATGAATGTTTGGTACGCCCATTAGGTCTCTTAGTGTTTGAATCTGGGCTCTGATACCACTTGTAATGTCCATAAAAATCATAAATAAATAAAAATTATAGGCTAGATAACTTCTAAATTTTAAGGACATTGTTTTAACTTATGCGAAATGTATGTGTCGTTGTTATTAAATCTCATTGTCATAGGTTGTCATTCCTTTTTATGATGATATGTTTATGTGGTGTGGTTAAGATACTTGGATTTTTTTAAATGATTACTATGGTTGTCTTTACTAATAACATATATTTGTTGATGTTAGTTCAGTTATGTTTTACTTCCTATTTATATGTCGTATTTTTCACTTACGTTTTTATTTATGTCACAAGGTTGACTTGTCATTGAAATGTCAAGGGGTGGAGTGGTGGGGTTTTTGTCCCTTTAGGGTCCACTCAGAGAGGTAAGGTTTACTACTTCCTTGATAGGCTTAATTAGTTCATCGTGAACTAATGCAGACTCCTACTCCATTGTAGGTTATTCCGGTGGTGAACTATGTCTATGATCGTGGCAAGTAAAACAATTTGTTGCACTACATCTATACTACACTATCCTATCCAAGCTGGTGAAATGGAGGAGTAACATTCTAAGCATAAATTTGCATAAGCCCTATGTTTATACAAAATAGAAAGTGTATGGTTGTATCTTCATGTTCATCATTATTATGTTTAAGGATTTGAAACCTTATCCACCTTGATTGTTTATGTTATATAATTTGTAAATCTCATGGTGAAATGCCTAGGGTTTAAGGCATGATATATATACCATGGAAAAACATTGTAAAAGTTCCTTAGAAAAATATTGGGTAAACATAATGATTTATGGAATATTTCATATGCCATAAAAATTTGGCTTAACGTTGTATTGGACAATTTTATTATGGTTTTAACATTGGGGTGGTGGACTATGCAACATCGATGTGAGCTTGACTATAGCTCTGTGGGTTTTGATTTTGTAGGTAGTGGAGGACAGGGTGGCACTTTAATTTCTCCTAGGAAACCATGGGAAAGATGCCTAAAATGATTGACTTGGTCAATAAATGATTCATTTGGTTTGCTACTCGGGCTGTATGAGTGGTTTTCGAGCTCTCGGGAGATATGCTATGCAATGCAACAACCTTCCCTCTCTCCTGGAAGGTATGCTCTTTATGTGGTATGTAACATTGTAATGATTTGTTTTCTTTCATTTAGGTTTGGAATAATTCTCATGGTTTTTTTGTTGTTTGGTTTTCAGGTGACAGGGGTGGCTCAAACGTAGCTTGATGACGGCTCCTTGGGTGGTCTGTGCAAACTTTTAAGTGGGTAATCCCTGCAATAAATGCAAAGGCCCTTACCTCTGCATGTTTATTTGACAGAGTGCTGAGCTCTGGTTTGGGAGTCGTAGTACTGGGTAGTTTCGATTGTTGGGCTGATAGTCCTTTTGGGTTCTTTTGATAGTTTGGGAACCCAAAGGATGTGACTGTATTTAGTATTTTCAATTTAATTTCGAATGAAAAGATTTGGGGGAAAGTCTTGACTGTCCAGAGAATGGTTCAGCTCTATGTATAAGAATTAATCATTGCATTGTTTTGTAAAGTGTATGGTTTTAAGGTTTTAATGGAAAAATCTATGTTTTAACTCCAATTGATGCATATGATTGGATTGACAGTGCCATTACTTGCAATGGCACGATGGATATCATGACTGTTTTTAGTTCACATTTTAAGTATTATATTCGTTGCTGTATGATTTAATAATTATTGTTGCTAGGCTTAATGTTACGAACATGAGCTTGGATTGACCCTTAGGTGAATATGTAGCTTGCACATATGGTTTTTATGTTATTTAAAATATGTGAGTGTGTATTTGATAGCTGTAGAGATTTAAATAAACTTTGAAGGCTTGGGTTCCACATTATGACCGCGAGTTTGGAATATTTATCTCTTATATGGTTACGCAACCTGTCAATATAATAGTTAAGTTATATGGTTGTGTATTTTGTTATATGAGCGTATCTCATATTTGGTTGACTATTGATTTATGTTGAAACTCTTGTGGGAAGCCTGAAAGGCGAAACCCTTACTATGTAAGTTACATCATTATAATTTTGTGTTTATTAATGGAACCTATAGGATTTTATCTTGGTTTGTTAGTCGTTTAGATTTGTGGTTTAACATTTATGCCTACAGGTGTCGATCCTGGTATGTTTTATGAAATATGTTGGTATTTTTTTGTTGGCATTCCATAGGATTCGATCATGGGTGCAACTCTGTTTGTTAATAAATTGGTTCATATAAATGATGAGTTTGGTTCTTGGTTTTTGTTTATAGTAGTTTGATATATTTGTAATATGAATTTTCCTACAGACAAACCTTAGCACGTTTTGATGGTTAGGATTTATGTAAAAGATTTTTTAATTGGATTTATATGAGGATTATCCCAGAGTCAATCCCGTAGAGGATTCGATGGATGGGATGGGTTTATTCCAACTTATAATCGATATGGTTTACCATTGATTTAATACTTACTTTGCAGACTGTGAACATTGTTTATGGTATGTTGTTTATATTTGATTTTAATATGAAAATAATATTAGCATGCTTGCTCTCAATATGAAATCTTATGGTGTTGTGGTTTTCTATTAAGAGTTGGTTTTTAAATGGCTTGTAGGAGATACGAGCTATGATTAGTTTGATCCTTTTTATCTTTTTATATTATTTATTTATTTACCATTTTATGTATCTAGCTTAAAATACTAATAACTTTTAGTTTGTCTATATTTTAAGGAAAACTATTTAAACTTTGTATCTAGGTTTGAACAATATACAAAAACTAATTATCTCAAATAATCTAGAGTTTAATCCTAAGATGAACTCTATTGGAAATTTACACAATTACAGAGAATCCTAAATTTAAGATATGAATGATTATAAAAATAATAATGTTGAAAAGAGATAGACAATATTTTTCCTAGGGTTTAGATGCAAATAACTCATGCTTTAAGGTTCTGTCAACAATCAGGAAAACCTAGCTGAGCAAACATATAATATATATTTTTTCATTCTAGATTATAATCTATTCATTTAATACAAAAACTATATGAATTGTATGGAAGATAAAAAAACTCATACCTACAATTTGAAGCTATTTTGATGGCTAGAAACCCTGCACACTCAAGCACATAGTATTCACAATAACATAGATAATTCTGACCTCATATATGTTAACCTAATAACTGAGGAACTACCATGTTCCACCCAACCATGACCCAGAACCATTCCTAGTTTTAATCTGGATCCCCCTGAGATGGTTCCAACATGCTAGTAGCTTAGAGATCCTAATTGTAAGGCTTCTCCTATCTTGGCTAACAGGTTCTATACCATATTGCTTTTCCTTTCTAGAAAAATGCTATCCAAGAACTCTTAGGAGAATAATAATCATACAGAATAGATGGAAAACCAAAAGATCCCAAGCCTCTCTTTGGATTGGGTCTTTATAGAAAATGTTTAGGAAAAGGGATAGTTAAATCAAGAATCGTTTATGTGCATTTAATATTCATTTATTTTAACTAAGGAATTATTTGACTAGTTCTTATTTTGACTCTTTTAGGTATTTAAATATTTTATTAATTATTGTAATAAATAATAATACATAGACCCTTCCATTATTATTATTTTTTACTATTATTAATACATATGCTTACTCTTTTATTCGCATTATGTATAAACTATACACACACACACACACACATATTATTGTTAACTTTTTTACTTTGGGTATCATATAGCATGATCCCAAATCACATGGTAGTTTTCTTTTAGCTTATAGTCACTTCTTTATTAAGGCCTTCAGGTATATTTATTCAACTAAGTTAGGAACCTCTACACCTACTTGGATGTTGGATTACCTCGTATACAATGGTAGTTCTTCATTTCTTGATGAGACACAACAATTCAAAATTTAATTTAATCAACGTTAATTTAAGTAACATGGTATCGATGTTTAATTAGAGTCATTTTCACTCCACACAATTAATTTTCAGTAACTCCTAGTGTTATTGAGAGCCCATAATCAACGCTAAAAACAGGGAGTTACACTTAGTGCTATTCCAGAAGTCCTCACTCAACACTAATTCTAGGATGTACCTGTATAATACGAATAGGGATATAATGGCCAAGGATTTGATGTTCCATAGATTATGCTCAACATCAACTTGGAATGCTCCAGGCATTATGCCCAACACTTCCAATTCTTATATTTTCATGTGCTTCAGAGATTCATTCTCAGCACAAACGTTTCATAACTCATGTTCTTTAGGGATGACACTCAACACAAACATTTAAATACTCATATGGCCCATAGCTCTTGCTCAACAAAATCATCAAAACACCCATGTGATTCATAGCTCGCACTCAACAGAAACATTAAATACTCATGTGCCTCAGAGCTCTTGCTCAACACAAACATCAAATCACTCATGTACCTCATAGCGCATGCTCAACACAAACATCTTATCAATTATGTTCTTTAGGGTCCACGACCAACACTTGAAATCATATACATGATAAATAAAACATATGCATTTGGCTTACACATAATATATCAAACAAATCATCATTATAATGTGCACTAGGGTATTATGCCCAATATACAAAATACAACATCAAAGAAACATCACATTAAATGGGACTTATGCCCATGATTGTCAGGTAAAAAATTTAGGATATTACATCCCTCCTCGCTTGGAAAAACACCATCCCTGGTGTTCTAGGGACTAGGAATGAAATCATGAAACAAGGCAAGGTAATCCTCTCTCATGGTGGATTCATTTTTCCAAGTAGTGTTGAAATATTGTAACTTCAAAGAATATTCTATATGTATATTTTTGTGGTCCCCAGTGGTCCTATCGGGAGAACCACTTGTATTACTTTGTACCCTGATGTTTCTAATCAAAAGAACTAATAAGAGTCATGAGGTAGTCCCCTCTAATTGTAAAGGTGGGTCATTAGCACCCCAGTGTGGTTACTTGAGCCTACATGTGTAACTTGAGCCTACATTATTAGCTTGAGCCTACATGTCAAATTTAATTATTAAAGTGAACTGATGAATATAAATAGAGGTGTGGCACTCCTCATTTGGAACACACACACTCTCACTTGTGTAGCACATTAGTGGAGAAGAGAGAAGTAGTTGGAGAAGGAGGAGGATCAGGCTTTGATCTCCGTTTTGGTTTTATCTTTTATCTTTTGGGGCATCTATATTGAGGAAGCTTTTGTTGGGTTTTTCCCTTTAGGGTTTTCCCAAGATAAATCTTTGCGTTCTTTTTGTATGGTTGTGCTTGTCTATATTTCAATGATCCTGTTTATATGCTTTTGTTATGAAATTGAAATGAAATACTAATGATCTAGCTTAGCATATGAAAATTCAACATGGTATCAGAGCCACTGTGAAAAAAGACATTGTGCACCTATAGAAGCTAGGGATTATTACTTTTTGGGTCTCTCTCCACAATCGATCAGCAAAATAAAGCTAGGCTGACTCTCCATTGAAGGGCGCATCTTTCTGTCGAAGTGAAATTCGATTCCGAGCATTTTCAGTTTTCGGTACAAGAAATTAGGGCTTTCTACAGAAGAAATTTTTTTGAGTGATCCTAGCATAGGATTTCTCTCCTCATAAAAATAAAAGTTTAGAGATCTAGATCAATATTTTTGGTTGGGTGAAACGCTAGGAAAGTCCAACCCTAGTTTGACCCTGAGCTAGAAAAACCCTAAATACTAACACTGATACGTTTTGGTATATTCTCTATATATTGGGATTGGCGAAGGATCAGGAGCTGAAGATTGCAAATGTGAAAGATAAAACCATGATGTACACTATGTCCAAAATTTTGCCTCAGATTCACTACAGTCTGGGAGATATGATCCCTCCAAGTCAGGGTTCTAGCCTCTTCCAGGATTCATCCCTAAATAAGACACCTCGGGAGAATTGATATATCTTGGGCTACAAAGGTCCAAATGAAATTTTGGAAGATGTTTCAGAAAGGGAACAAACTTTACTATCTGTGTTATGAGTTTCAAACTCAGAAGATGAAACAGTGACATGTGGAAGTCCGTACAACTTTGTTGTTCTGAAAAGTACTATAACAGGTCACCTTGAGAAAATAATCATACGTCCCAATTAGTGAAACCTATGGTGTTGGAACAGGGACATTTGGGGGTACCTCAGTATGAAGTTTTAGACAAAGAAGAGCATAAGGTTTGGAGATAGCACAAAAACAGTATCAGGAATTTCTGCAGGAGAAATTGGAAAACTAGGGCTTCCTATTCCCGGAGCTTCCCTCCACAGTTTTCATAAAAGTAGTACATTATATAGCTCAGCTTGAAGAGATATATATTTCTATCCAATTAGATATGAAAGATTCCAATTTTTGAAAAATAGGGTTTCTCTGACAAACCAGCGTCAGAACCAGGATGGACACCTCAAATTGGTAAGATCTAATATTTTGTTATTTGCATTTGAGGTTCTCATCAGCTTGATGATAAGCTTGGTGAAGTTGACAACTTTCAAGCATGGAAGTATTTGATCTCTCTAAATAAAATTAATTAGACACCTACATGATTAGAGAGGTTCCAGTTCCGGAGGGAGATGAGGCTCAAAGCCTTACACCAAAAGAACTTGGTCAAGGCCAAGAATATCACTGTTGATTTAGTCGCGGATCAACTTGTACTACAAGTGTCTTCCCTAAAGACACCGAAATATATGTTTGATTCCTTGACCAAGCTATTTGAAGGAAAGAACATACATCAGAATATGACCTTAAGAAATAGGTAAAAGAAGAAGTGAAGAATGCATAAGTGGTGATAGCCACCTTGAATGGCCTCCGAGGATCATGGGATTCATTCATGCGAGGAATGTGTGCCAGAAGGAAGTGATTACTTTTAGTTGACTCTGGGAAGAAGAAGAAGCTCGACTCATAAGAAGAGAAGAAGAATATGGGAGAAATTGAAGATCAAGCTCTCACCATTCAAAGAAGATCCCTCAAGCGATGAGGAATATGAAGAACTCAATTATTTAAGAACCTCTTATCCATCTTATCATTTGGATAAGAAATGATGATGTCATGAATAAAGAAGATGATGAAGTAGAAGGATCAAGAAGGAGTCTACCCATGAAATGAATAAAATATAAGTATTCAATTTTCATTTCATGATATTGTTTTGTTATACATTTGATTATATTCAGTTGATGTGTTATGAATGATAGACTGGTTGCATTAATGACAATAGTGAGATATGGATAAATGTTGTGTTGGATAAATAGTTGCATGATCCATAAGAATTTGTCGTTATGCATATGTTTTATGAAATAGTTCTAACCATGCAACTGGTGCATTTGAATTGTAGGAAAGGTCTTGTAAAACCGCTTACAAGAAAAGAAGGATGAGACTTGTTCTGAAGAACAAGTGATGACAATTCAATAAACATGAATCTGAAGCTCCCAGGGTCAGAGACATCATGACGAAGGAAAGAGCTTCAGAGAGCGGTAGATCCACCTCGAAGGATGAAGACCACCATGGCTATGGAAGAAGCTATGATCAAAGAGTAACAATTGATCATGAGGAATGATGTATTCGATATGGTTTCAAGACATAAAGGGAAGTAAGTAGTATATTCCATATGGATCTACAAGAACAAGTGTACAAAGCAAGGTCCGTGATTTGCCTCAGAAAGAATAGAATATGACATGACATACTCTATTGACAAGTATATATCAAGCATAGAACCACCTGTACAAAATGAAAATGGAAGATGATACTCCACTTCAGGGGGAGTGACTACAGAATATATCTGAGTTTAACATGGTATGAAATGATGGACAACGACTTGATGGATTGAGACTTTACCAAGAGTAAAGTGGGTTCGAACCTTCAAGGTTGAATGAAGAAGACTAGGATATGTTGATGACCTAATAAGACGAACTCATGGAAGATGTTATGATGAAAGAATACTAGAATGATTTTTGGGATATATTGCTCAAACTAGAAAGCAAGAATGTGGTATCTTCCAAATGGATTTGCAAGATAAAATATGTTGCAGATAGAAGGAAATACTTGTGGCTATAGGTTTTTATCAGAAAGAGGGAATTAATTATGAAGAGACATTTGTCCCAGAAGCACGGTATACTTCAATTAGAGCTATCATGGCACTTGCATCCATGATGAAGTGGGACTTACACCAGATGGATGTGAAAACAAATTTTTTGAATGGTGTGATTGAATTTGAAGATAGATAGACTCACGTATGCAAGTTGAATAAGGCCCTCCATGGCCTGAAGTAAGCTCCTAGAGCTTGGTATGGAAGGATAGACAGTTTCCTAACAAAAGTTGATCCTAACCTTTACTTTAAGGTTATAGAAGATGAACATGTCATACTATTACTGTATTTGGATAATCTATTCCTGATAGGGAATGAGAAATAGATTGTAGAATGCAAGAAGAAGCTCGCTGAAGAATTTTAGATGAAATACCTTGGATTAATGCATTATTTCCTAGGTTTGGAAGTATGGAAAAATTCAGAAGGAATCTTTCTCAACTAGGGAAAGAATGTAGTAGAGATATTGAAAAGATTCAATATGTTGGAATACAAAGCCATGGCCATGCCCATGGATTCCAACTTGAAGCTGTTAGCTGATGACTCATCAAAGTTAGTGGATGTGACTCAATACAGACATATTATTGGTTCGTTAAATGTATCTAACAAATACCAGACCAAAAATTTGTTTTGCTGTGAATACCTTGAGTCAGTATCTAATTCAACCTACACATGTTCACCAAATAGCTACAAAAAATGTGATGAGATATATGAAAGGGACTATAGAATTTGGTCTATAATATGATGGAAACCATGACTACAGATTGTATATCTATACAGATGTAGATTGGGATGGAATTATCTTGGACAAGAAAATCACATCAGGTAGATGCTTTTTTTTTGGGTCTGCTATGAGTTCATGGTTTAGCAAAAAACAGTACAGTGTTTCTCTTAGCACGACTAAAGTAGAATACATAGAAGATTGCTCTGTTAAGATGTGAAGCCATATGGCTTAGGAAGCTGATATTAGGTCTATTTGACCTGAAGACGGATACTAAAATGATTCTATGTGATAACTAGAGCTGTGATGACAGAGAACCCTGTGTTCTGTCATAACATATAGAAATCCGATATTTCTACATACGAGATAAGATGCAGATGATGATGTTGCAGTAATTACATACTGTAGATACAGATGATGCTGATTTAGTATTTCTATACTGAATATAGAGATGATTATGTTTTAGTATTCCCATACTGAAGATATAGATGATGATTCTTTCAGTATTCACATACTGGAGATACAGATGGTGATAGTTCAGTATTCACATACTGAAGATGTAGATGATGATGGTTTATATGAGGATGTGCTGACAAATCCTATGTCTTGGGTAAAGTTTGAACACTTTCCAGATAAGCTTGATGTTGTTCAGAAACACCTTCCTTGAAAGTGGGATTGTATCATCCCTTGCATATTACCCTAAAGTGATCCAGGGACCTTGGTCCTTGAGAATGAAGTGGGATTGTATCATCCCTGGGCACTTGCCCTAAAGTGATCTGGGGACATTGGTCCTCGAGAATGAAGTGGTATTGTATCATCCCTGGGCACTTTCCCTAAAGTGATCCAGGGACCTCAGTCCTTGAGAATGAAGAGGGATTGTATCATCCTGGGACATATGTCCATAAATGATCCGGTTACTTTAGTACTTGAGAACGTGTATTGATCCCGTAATTCCAAGAGGAAGGATTGTCTAAGCTCCACATATATGATCCCATAATTCTGAGAGGAAGGATCATTGGTAACTCTGTAAAGACCTAAATCCTGTAATTTTGAAAGGAAGGATCACTTGTAGCTCCGTAAAGACTTGATCCTGTAATTCCAAAAGGAAGGATTTCCTGAGTTCCAAAGATGTGTTGATCCCGTAATTCCAAGAGGAAGGATTGTATGAGTTCAACAGATATGATCCCGTAATTCCTAAAGGAAACATGGTTGGTAACTTCGTAAATACCTAAATCCCGTAATTCCAAAAGGAAGGATCATTGGTAACTCCGTAAAGACCTGAATCCTATAATTCCGAAAGGAAAGATCATTGGAAGCTTCATAAATACTTGATCCCGTAATTCCAAAAGGAAGGATCATCTGAGCTCCACAGATGTGTTGATCCCACAATTCCGAAAGGAAGGATCATTGGTAACTCCGTAAAGACCAAAATCCCATAATTCCAAAAGGAAGGATCGTCTGAGTACCACAGACATGTTGATCCTGTAATTCCAAAAGGAAGGATCATGTTGATGTTTTGATAATGATGATGATGTTGATGTTTTGATGATGATGATTTTTTGATGATGATGATGTTTTGATGATAATGATGTTTTGATGATGATGATGTTTTGATGATGATGTTTCTGATCGAAAGTTCAAAGTGCTGAAGATGTTGTTGCTGATCGAAAGGGTCAAAGTGTTGAAGATGTTTCTGATCGAAAGGTCAAAGTGTTGAAGATGTTGCTGATCAAAATATCAAAGTACTGAAGATGTTGTTTCTGATCGAAAGGTCAAAGTGCTGATGATGTTGATGCTGATCGAAGAGTTGCTATCATTGAAGATTGAAGACGAGGACTATATGATGTTGAAAAGCTTCCAATGATTTATAGATTTGTTACCCTGATGATGTTGATGATGTCCTCTATCTCTATCCTACCATTGTTGTTGTTGATGTTGTTGTAGAATACCCTTCTTGTTAAGGGGGAGTGTTGAAATATTGTAACTTCAAAGAATATTCTATATGTATCTTTTTGTGGTCCCCGATGGTCCTACCAGGAGAACCACTTGTATTACTTTGTACGCCGATGCTTCTAATCGGAAGAACTAATAAGAGTCATGAGGTAGTCCCCTCTAATTGTAAGGTGGGTCATTATCACCCCAGTGTGGTTACTTGAGCCTACATGTGTAACTTGAGCCTACATGATTAAATCGAGCCTACATGTCGGATTTAATTATTAAAGTGAATGGATGAATATAAATAGAGGTGTGGTGCTCCTCATTTGGAACACACACACTCTCACTTGTGTAGCGCATTAGTGGAGAAGAGAGAATTAGCTGGAGAAGGAGGAGGATCAAGCTTTGATCTCCTTTTTGGTTTTATCTTTTATCTTTTGGGGCATCTGTATTGAGGAATATTTTGTTGGGTTTTTCCCTTTAGGGTTTTCCCAGGATAAATCTTTGTGTTCTTTTTGTATGGTTGTGCTTGTCTATCTTTCAGTAATCCTGTTTATATGGTTTTGGTATGAAATTGAGATGAAATACTAATGATCTAGCTTAGCATATGAAAATTCAACAAGTAGCATCATCGGCTTCAAAGTGATTCCATTGCACTTTCAATTGGAATATGGTGTGCTTCCTAAGCTGCACCTCTCTCTTGTCCAATATATTAAGGGGATCCATTAGAGGAAATTTCAACTCAAAATGGGCCTTTTAAATTTTATTCAAATTCCATGTCATCATGTGTTAGCGAATGAAATTGATTTAAATTTGAAATACCGTATAGGTCTTAAACACTTTTTTAATATAAATTTGGGGATAGGTATCATAAAAAAAACTACTTTTTTTGTTTGTATTTTTTACATATCTCCCTATGTTTTTACTCAAATTTCGATCGGGAGAGCTCGTTGGATGTGGAATTAAATTCCGCATCCAACGAGTACCCACTCAGCATACTTTTGACGAACCCCGCTACCCCAAAAACAAGAAATACCTGAAAAAATTGAATGATGATGTCATCACTCCATTTTTTCAGGTATTTCTTGTTTTTGGGGTAGCGGGGTCCGTCAAAAGTATGCCAAGTGGGTACTCGTTGGATGCAGAATTTAATTCTACATCCAACGAGATCTCCCAATCGAAATTTGAGTAAAAACACGGGGAGATATGTCAAAAATACAAACAAAAAAGTAGTTTTTTTCTTTTCTTCCTCCAAAATTAATAAATATTATTTTATTATTTTAACTATTATTTTATTAGTTCATCTTAGGAGGCCCATTTTGAGTTGAAATTTCCTCTAATGAGGTACAAATTCCCCTTCAGGTTCCACCTGTAACAAGGACCAATCAATCACATGTTTAGTATCATGGACATATTTCTTTAATAAGGATTCATGGAAAAAATTATGATCTCTTATGTGAATAGGTAAATAAAGTTCATATGCCACTGACCCTTTCTTAAGAAGTATCTCAAAGGGTCCACAAAATCTTGGTGTGAATTTTCAGCACCTACCCAATCTCAATGAGATTCTCTTTGCTTTTACTTGTAAGTACACATCATCGCCAATTTGATAATATTTATATTTTATTTTCTTATCCTCATAACTCTTTTGGAGGTATTGCACTTTAATTTTTTGTTGGACCTTCATGACCAATTGTTCCAATTCCTTTAGTAAATCAAGCCCTAACATGATCCAGTCAAATGGGCTATCCCAAGTAACCATTGTACTACACTTACGACCATAGAGTACCTTGAAGGGACTCATCTTGGAGGAGGTCTAGTATCCATTGTTATATGCAAACTCTACAAGATGCAGGTAATCCTCCCACTTGGTGGGGTTGTTCATGGCATACATCCTAAGCATGTCTTCTAAAATGTGGTTTACCTGTTTTGTGTTCCCGTCTGTCTGCATGTGGTCAACAGTAGTAAAGTTTAACTACGTCTCTAATCCATAGAATAAGGATTTCCAAAAATTCATGATAAACTTTGTAGCTCGATCTGATATGATTTTCTTGGGTATCCCATCCAATCTGAATATCTCCTTTAAGAAGAAGTCAACAATGTGAACTGCTTTGAAGGTTGACTTCACTGGGATGAAGAGTGCCTCTTTTGATAACTTTTCAACCACTACAAAGATAGATTCATTTTGCTTCTTACTCTTTGATAGACCTGTAATAAAATCCATTCTAATGACCTCCCACTTCCATTGTGGAATGGGTAATGTCTCCAGCAATCGAGAAGGATGCTAGTGCTCAGCTTTGAATAGCAGGCATTCCTGAAATTTTGCGATAAACAACATTGTGTTAGCTTTTATCGTAGGCCAGAAAAAGTGTTTCTTTATAGCGGATATCATCTTTTGATATCCTGAATTCATTGAGTAGGGTTTCTAATTAAAATCTATGAGGATGTTAGACCTGATGTTCCCTCCTTCCAGAAAATACAATCTTTCTTTGGACCACAATAGTCCATTTTCGTCTACCTTATAATCTTTTTGTTGTTGAAACAACATGTCCTCTTAAAACTTCTTGAGTATTTTAACATAGAAAGGGTCAACTCCATTGGTTATTTTGTTCCTTTCATGTAAATCTGAATCGTTTTGACTTAAATTCACCTCATATAACATATGAGCTCGTCGAGTTAAAGCATCAACAATTTTATTCCCCTTACCCTTTATTTTCATTAACTTGAAATGGTACTCGCTAAGGAAAGACAACCATCTAGCTTGACTGGAATTTAGATCCAGTTGATCAAACAAGTACTTCATACTCATATTGTCTGTCTTTAGAAGAAATTTATCCCCATGATTTAGTGCCTCCACATATTTAATGCGTGGATAATGCCTCCTAACTCAAGATCATGGGTGGGGTAGTTTTGTTTGTTTTCCTTTAACTTTTTTGATTCATAACAAATCATACAATCATTCTGTAAGAGGACCCCTCTAAAACCTTCCTTGCTTGCATTCGTGCAAACAACAAAATCCCCATTGGGATCAGTAATTCGTAGTATCGGTGCAATCGTCAAAGATTGTTTGAGATTCCAAAAAATTTCCTCGCAATTGGTCATCTAGAAGAACTTGTTTTCCTTCTTTTGTAAATAGGTCATGGGACAAGCTATCCTCGAAAAGTTATGAATGAACTTTTAGTAGTAATCCGTTAATCCCAAAAGGGACCTAATGTCTATGAAACTTGTAGGGGTATACCAATATTCTATGGATTGAATCATTTCTAGGTCCACAACTATCCCCTTCTCAGAGATGATGTGACCCAAGTACTACATCTATGGTTTATAAAAGTCACATTTACTAAACTTAGCATAGAGTTGGTGTTCCCATAACACCTATAGTACTATGTAGAAATTTTCCTCATGTTCCTCTTTAATCTTAGAGTAAACTAGGATGTCATCTATAAACACCAATACAAATTTATCCAGGTATTTACATAGACATCAAAGTAACTCATATGCAATGGGACTCATGCCCAACATAGTTAAGGTCAAAATTCAAGATATTACATCTGTATGTAGATTCAAATTTTAAATGCATTTCATTAACTGAGAATTATACTATCCATCGGTTCCTAACCTTTTTACCTATTTCCATATTATGTTTTGGTATAAACTGTTATTTATTTACGGAATGTAAAATAAACACACATCTTAATATCTCAGTGTAAAATTCATTATATAAATATTATATACATATTTCAACCTAACATTTTTTTGGGCTTCCATAGTGATATTAGAGTGGATCTAAATTTAGTACAACTAAAATACCTTAACGAATGTATTACAATTTACCAACAAAGTAATCAGTCAACCAAAGTAATGCCCAAATCATAGATCTTGTCTATATTTTAAATATATCTACATATATTTTCCAATGTATTGAAATGTATATCAAAGTGATCAATAGATATAATTCATCTTAAACTAACTTCATACCCTAGAAGCTGAAGGAATCCATACAATGTTTATCTTTATTCAAATAATTATAAGTTTATATCACCCTTTAAACTTAATCGATGTTCTAATCGATCATACTAAGTCAAGGATAGATCTAAGCATATTAAATAATGAAAGAAAGTAAAGAAAGATCTATGAGTAAGAATTAGAGGAAATTTGAGGTCTAAAATGGGCCTCCTAAGGAAACTGGTAAAATAATAGTTAAAATAATAAAATAATAGTTATTAATTTTGGAGGAATAATGAAAAAAACTACTTTCTTTGTTCGTATTTTCGACATATCTCCCTGTGTTTTCACTCAAATTCTAAGCAGGAGAGCTTGCTGGATGTGGAAAATACAAGGAGATATGTCGAAAATACGAACAAAAAATAGTTTTCTTTTATGACAAATATGTCAATTCAACCATTATGGTTTACTCATTTTATTGATATTCTATTGGTTCTTGAATTTCAACTCACAAAATTTACTATTTGCGTGTTTTCTTATAAGGCCCATTTTAGACCCAAAATTTCCTCTAATGCCAATGACTAATGAACATGATATAAGGAAATAAACGAACTCCAACCATAAGATAAATATTACACAACCTCTGTTAGTTGATTATTCATAGACGTCTGGCACTGATCTAAATATATTAACAAACCAAAAGAACTAAATGAAAAAGGTCATAGTCAATCAAAAAAAATATTCATAGAGACACATAGTAGAGCTGGAAGAATTCCTTTACAGAATAATAAACTAGATAGAAAATCCACATATCTATGTTTTAAAATCAACATTAACCAGATCTAGCAAACATACAAGGTAGGTTGTATACCAACTAAATAGAAAACAATAAGATTTACAAATTAACAATGCACACCTACAGGATTTAATAATCAAAATAAATTTATAAATGTATAGTCTTTGTTCTTGGGAATCCCTCCATACCCAAGGATAGATCGATCTGATAAAGAGTTAAATCCATAACCAATTTGCAATATCTAAATGTAAATAACAATCATTTTATTGAGATCCAGGATATAATGTATAATCAACAACAAGATTGTGATATCTGTGTATAAACACAAATACACATTTCCAATTAACTTTTGAAATCGAATTACAGATCATATCTTAACAAAGAATTCCAAAGGTCAAGATTATTGTGGCCATAAGCCAATACAGGGCATCCACCAACCAAAGCAAAAAATGCAATTTACAGTCTCCATCCAAATATAATTGAAGATCAAACTCATTTGACTATGAGAGGTTGTGAATCCCACATTGTATATTGATGCATCCAAGTACACACCCATAAGGGCTTAAAAAAAACAAAACTAAACTTATATTCAATTTTTCTTAGTGGTTGTAAATCCCTAACTTCCTTTGGAATGAGGAACCAAGCCAATGGAAAACCAGCTTAACCCTGAACCTTTCTAGAGTGTAACACCCCAGTTTTGACCCCATTTGCATTAAAAATGTATATGATGTATATATTGTAACTAATCATGGTGTGGAGCTAAAGTAAAAATCCCCACCATCGATTTAATATTTTATGTTCCAGTGATTAAAATCATTACCAATGGTATATTGTGCTATCCAACACATTATAATTTTTGGTATCATGTAAATATGCAGTTTAATTAAAATACCCACAGCCATCTATTTCTATGCAACATTAAAAGAGATGGGGGCATGATTTTCCTAAGGAATAGGGAGGGAAATTATTTAAACCTTTGGGCCTATGGGGAAAATCCAAATGTCAAAGGTAGAACCAATGAAACAATCAACTACCTTTCTTGTCTCATTCACCCAATCATTTAATTCTGCCAGAAATTGGTTGAAGTAGTTATTGCACGGGGATGGGAGGAGCATGGGTAGGAAATTTGAATTTGGGGAAAATCAATTTTGAATTTTGTGGTAAGTAAACACCCAAAAATGCATGCCATTGGGATATACATCCATGTTCTTCATTTTTTCTCACATAGGGGAAGCTTGGGAGTTGTTTTCACCTCCATGATTTTTCCTGTGGTATCCTCTCCTTCACGATTGGGCTCCTGGGCATTTTCATCTTCATCATTCACCCACATTGGGGTTCTCTGAAGTGGTTGGGAATTATTTGTGTGTGAAATTCATTTTTGAGTTGTTGTGGGTGTGTTTTCCCCTCACGTGGTGATTTGGAGGAGATACCATGTCCTCTTGGTTGTGTTTGAATTCATTTTCTTGCCACGTTAGGGAAAAAATGTTCTTGGGAAATTGAATTTATGTTAGGGGTTTTTCTTACCCTCCTTGGAAACTAATTTTGTGGCTGAACTGTTTTCCTCAACCCAGAAATGGTGTATATTGCTATTTATGCAATTAATCTTTGTACTGTGTAGGATTGAAAAGGAGTCTGCTTGAAAAACCTAGTGATTTGTAGGAGCCTCATACAAAGAGCTAGAGGGATGGATCTCTTCTCTACAACCCCTGAATAGCACTAGGAGGGAAATCATGTCCAGAGGGACTGTGTAGCAAAGAAGGAAATGATTCATTGTGTTGGGTGTGTCTGGATGTCTTAGGATTCAAGCTAGTTCTGGTGTAGGCATCCTTATCTCTTCAGTGAGACCACTAGCTTAGAAGATAGTGCTTCCATATCCTGATAACCTGATAAACCCAACTTGTTGGCTTTGTTATGTGTGTTTGTGTACTCTTGGTCTAATAAACCCAAACATAGTTTTGTCTTGACTTAGTTTTGACATATTTTTGCATATGTATGAGCCTACTTAGTTTCCTTTTCCTTGGGGAATCATGCCCAGCTCGGGGGTGGTATTGTTGCTGAGAGATTAAGGATCATACTAGCCTATGGTTGGGTGGAACATTGCAGTGACATAGTTGGTTGTGGGACGAGTTTCTTCATAAGATAAGCATTATTGTCTATTTCATCTCTACAATTGTATTGGTTTTTTAATGAAAATGATGAACATGCTAAATGCTTGAATGGAAAGTAGTTTTCTTCCATTGAATGATAAATAATTTATGCATCTATGCATGTTTAGTTCAAAGCATTTCATTTTATGTTCATGGGGCTAGTTTCCTGGGTAGATAGTAGAAATAGGTAGCGTCCTCTTCTCCGGTTCTAGGGTCGGGGACATTACATAGAGTCTTACCTTATGACAGTTAGATGTGTTGAATTGTGCAGCCCAAGCCAAAACACGCCGGTAATTACATGCACGAAACTAAGTGGTGCTAGTATAATGCTTATGACCAATTTAAACAATGCAGTCTTCCTACTTAACAAAGTTATAAGAAATTCCTTACCTATGGAAGAGAATAAGGGGGACTTATAGGAGGTGACCATGTTGTTTCTCTCATGATGCTTAGGACCAGCATTTTTCACATTTTACTTATCGTTAAAACCTTACATTGTCTACGATACCTAGTGCAAAGTTTAAGGAAAAATTTTGGGTTGTAAACCCTTACCTTTCCAAGAAAACTATGGGGCATGGGGATGAATCTAGGTGCATCTAAAGCTTCAATGGAAACCTATATTCATCTGCACATAAAATTACAAATTTATAAACCCCCTTTTTATAAACGAAGTGAATACTTTATAAGTCTTGTTTAGAGAAGGAAAAAATCACCTTTGATGGATGCATAGAGGGTCAGAGGTCAGATCATCTTGGTTTCATTTTCTCCTCCTATGCCTTCAAAACAAAAAGAGAATGTTCGTTAAACTGTGTAATTACTAATAACATTTAATAATCAAATTTTTAGAATGTTAACGAAGAATTTTTCTCCTTACCTAGTAAAAATTTCGGTAGACTGCAAATTCTCTGCAATAAAACACAATGAAGGTGGCTTGATTCCCTTCATAACCTCACTACGAAAGAGGAATGCCGACGCTATAATGGAGACCACATTTCCATTAACCAAATTGATAGAAACCTCGATGAAAAAATTAGATGTAGATCAAAACAAAAGTTTTATAAACATACAATGAAGAGCAACAGGAAAGACTGGTGGAATGAAACCATGGAGTGGCTGAGTTTCTTTCACAAGAAAACCTACATACCAAATGAATGCATCTAAACCCTCATGAAAATATAAAGATGTGTTAAACCCTATGAAAATCCCTTGTACCAGATCATCACAAGTAGAGGGTCAAGATCCTTCTTGGTTCATTTTGCATGTGATCAAGCCATGTCTTGAATGCACATGGTTGCGTAGTTAACTCAAATCTAATTTTAAACTTGATTACAAGACATTAAAAACCATATGTGTTGGAATCAACCTATGAATTCCTCCATTACTTACACATAAATAAATTGAAGACGATATGTTTAAACTTTCAACCATGATGTGTAAAGGCCGCGGGATAGGGCCATCAACCATAAGCTTTGGATGAAGTCCTTACAAATGTCTACTCATAGTTTAAAAACTTAATCAAATTATTCATGCAACCACCCTTTCAAAACATGACTTGTGAAGGGTGGTTTTAAAACAAAGATAAATATTAAGGGCAACTAGGACTAAGTCATAGGTTTAGGATTCGGTCCTAACACCCAAACATTGATAATAGACCTAAGAACTAAAAACATCACCTTGGTAAAATCAATTAGGAAAGCTAATCGACGATGGAAGGACAACTCATACATGCTTTTCTTAGGAGAAAAGAATGGAGGATGATGAGGACAAAAAACAAGTCAACTTCACCTAGTCAAACTTTCCCAATTTCCTTAAAACTCAGAAAAAGTAGACATGCGCTAGGAAGGCCAAGAATGGATCTCAATGTGTTTGGTTCTCTATTTCTGAACTGGATCATTATAGATTTGAATGGTACTCTGATTATCACAATAGATAGTAGTTGATTATTCTGATTTGAATCCACACTCTCCAAGCAACCCCTACAACCATAAACATTGAGTTGTTGCATTTACAACTCCTTTGTACTCTGCTTCTGTAGATGAGAGTGCAATGGAACTCTGTTTCTTTCTTGACCAGCTGATTGGCCCTTCAACAAGCATGAACACATATCCTGATGTTGAATTTTGATCTTTGTTGTCACCTGCCCAATCACTGTCAGTAAACCCAATCAAATCAAGATCAGATTTAGCTTTGTAGAATATCCCATGAGTCCTTGTTCCCTGAACAAAGTTAAGGATCCTTTTGGCTGCTCTCCAATGGATCTCATGAGGCTGATCCATGTATCTCGAAGCCACACTTACTGCATAAGAAATATTAGGTCGAGTATGTGTAATATACAACAAACATCCAATCAATTTCCTATACAGTGTATTGTTTACCATAGGTGAAGAATCAGCTTCTTCAAGCTTAACTCCTGAAAGGAAAGGATTCTTGCTTGGATTGCAATCCTTCATATTGAATTTGTTCAGAAAATCCAAGGCATAATTGGACTGATGTACTTTGATTCATTCTTTGGTTTGAGCAATCTTGAGCCCCAATAATTGGCTCAATAAGCCCAAATCAGTCATTGAGAAGGCATGGTTCATTGCATCCTTCAAGGAGGCAATTTCATCCTTTGAGCTTTCTGTAATGAGAAGGTAATCAACATACAAAACAATGATCATTAATGAACCATGAGTCAGCTTCAAATATACATTTGGATCTGACTTGCCTCGAACAAAATTCAGTGATAGCAGAAATCTATCAATATTGGCGTACCAAGCCCTGGGGGCTTGCTTAAGCCCATACAATGACTTATTTAGCCTGCACACAAGAGACGGGTTAGTAGAAAATCCTTGAGGCTGCTGGATTTAAATCTCTTCAGTGAGATATCCATTCAGGAAATCACACTTCACATCCATGTGGTGTACCTCCCACTGCTTAGAAGCTGCAATGGCTAAGGCTAACCTGATGGAGTCCATCTTTGCCACTGGTGCAAAGGTCTCATTGTAGTCTATGCCATGTACCTATGAGTAGCCATTGGCTACCAATATGGCCTTGTACTTCAGAGGTGAACCATCAGCTGAAAATTTGGTTTTGTACACCCACTTACACTGAACTACCTTCCTCCCTGAGGGAAGATCAACCAACTCCCAAGTGTTGTTCTTCTGAAGTGAGCTGAACTCTTCTTTCATGGCTGTTTGCCATCTTGCATAATTTTCTGTATATTCATATGTATGTGGGTCTAATTGAACCATCATATATCATTTCTCTACAAACATAGGATCTTTCATGCACAGAGCACTCTCAAACTGAGATCTAGTCCTCCTAGGATCATTAGGATTTCTAGCTAGTTCTCCAGTTGCATGAATGGTATTTGATGCCCATTTTGGTCTTGTAGGACTGTTAGGATCTGAAATTAAATCATCATTGTCAGACATATCAGAATCAGCATGTTCAACTATCTCTTCACTTACATTCAAAGGTTTTGGTGGTGAAGAGGATTCTCCAACTTCCACTGTTGCTAGGGGTTCTTCTTGAAACTGAACACACATTTGAATGAAGGATTTGTTTGTGCTCAAATTGATCAGCTTGTACCCTTTTGAATATTCAGAGTACCCAACAAATAGACACTCTTGGCTTTGGGGGCTGCAAATCCTTCCTCTTTTCTATTGGAATTCTAGCCCAAGCCCTTGAGCCAAAAATCCTGAAATGGGTCACATCTGGCTTTTTCCCACTCCATGATTCAAAAGGATTCATACCATCAATATATTTATGAGGCACCCTATTCTGTATATAGGATGCACAATTTATAGCTTCATCCCAATACATTGGTGGCAAAGTCTTAGCCTCCATCATGCATGTTGCCATCTCTTTCAGTGATCTGTTCTTCCTCTTAGCAACACCATTCTGCTATGGTGTGTAAGGGATAGAATCTTGCATCTAAATACCTGCATCTGCACAATATTGAATGAACTCAAACTTGACATACTCATCACCATTTTCAGATATGAGGACCTTGAGTCTCCTCCCAGACTAGTTTTCAACCAAAGCCTTAAAGCCTTCGAAGAGGCCAAAAACTTCAGACTTGTGTTTCAGGAAGTAAACCCAGCAATACCTGGAAAAGTAATCTATGAATGTCAATGCATATTTGGCCTGACTCATTGACATATGAGAAAATGGGCCAGCAACGTCACTGTGGATCAACTCAAGAGGTGCAGAGGTTCTCTCATGACTAGCTTTCTCAAATTTATGCTCTGGGTGTTTTCCTAGGATGCAACCTTGATAGACTCCTTTGGAAAAATTAATCTTTGGTAACCCTATGACCATTCATTTTTCACTAAGATCAGAAAGATACTTGTAATTGAGGTGGCCAAATATTTCATGCCAAATCTTGCTTTCCTGATTAGCATGAATCAGAAGAGCAGAGGGGTTTGAGTAGGGTAGTAAGTGTGAGAACATGTATACCTTTGAAGTGTGATTTGCAACTCCTTTTGCAATGACTTTACCACTTGAGATCTCTATGATCTCAACTTCATCAGGGGAGAATATGACCTTCTTTGGAGACCCTGTGTGGGTCATCTGACACACTGATAAGAGGTTAGAGGCAAGACCTGGAACATACAATACATTGCTGAACTTACCATGGTCAAGATCAATCCTCCCTTTGCCCAAACTTTTAGTGAGTGACTCATCTCCCAATATAATTGGTGGACCTTTCGACATGTCAAGTGAGGTGAATGCCTCCTTGGTCGAAGCCATATGTCTTGAAGCTCCAAAATCAATGATCAAACTAGGTGAGCTTGATGTGCCAGCAACCAATGCATGAACTCTTTCTCTGTCTTCTAAATTTGATCCTCCTTCCATCTTCTTTGAGCTGTCTGGAAGGGATATGCCATTATTCTCTAGGAGTTGGGTCAACATTTCTATTTACTTCTTCATGCAGGAGCTTTCAGAATGATTTCCCTTACTACAGTATGCGCACTTTCCCATTTCTCCTTTGTTCTTCTTCTTCTAGGGGTTCTTCTTGGAACCTTGAGGCTCCTCTGGAGACTTGTTCTTGTCTCTCTTTTGCTTAGGTGGATTCTTATCTTTCTTCTTTCCTTTTGAATCCACCCTCAAATCTCTAGCAACCAGAGCTTGGTCTTTGGAAGGTTTGATGGTGCCCATCATCACCAATTTATCTTGTTCTTGTGTGAGAGATTCCATGAAATCTAGAAGGCTAGGAATTTTCCAGGCTCAAGCTGTCAACTTTGTGGCATAAAAGGTCAATACAAACACTGAATAGTCAGGGCCAAGCTTCAAGAGTATGGCCAAAACCATTTTCTCATCTTTCTTTTCGATCCCACATTGTTTTAGCTGCAAAACAAGTGCTTTGAACTTGGAAAAATAGAGTTGCAGGGATTCAAAGCTATTGGGACTCAGGGAGTTTAATTAATTTTCAATTTGATGTCCCCTCATCTCATTTGTCTTACCAAAAATCTCAACAAGCTTCTCCCATACTTCATTTGGTGATGTTAATCCATCAAGATGGAAAAGGAGGTCTTTGGATATGCTCAAACACAGGAGACCATAGGCCTCATCCCTCCTGTTATGCCATTAATCTTCTCTGTAGCTGCATTAGGTTCTGCTTATGTTTCCATACTCACTTTGTAGAGGCCTTTCTCTCTCAACAGTATCTCCATCTCTGCTTTCCATTCAAAGAAGTTAAATGGAGTCAAGATGATCTTCTGAGATTGATCCATAGCTCAGAAATTGTCCCTTCAGTCAGTAGAATGCTCCCAGTCAATGATGTCGAACCTGCAATAAAAAATTGGAAGGAGTTAAATCAATCTACAAAGGCTCTAATACCATGTGGAAATTGAACCCAGGTGTTAGAACAATTACACTCACAAAAATTGCCAATTACACATGCAAATTACTCACAAAGGAGACTGAATATGGAGCAGAACACTAATATGTATTGAATAAGTGTACAATATCCAAACCTATGAATTCATAGGCTACCACAATAAATAATTACATGATATATTAGAATGCATAAGGATGCCATTCGAATTTGGTCAAAAGAAGGCTTACTAAATCTAAGCAAATCCCCCATAGGTGGATAAAGCAGTTTCCAAATATTTCTAGGGGCTGACGAATTTGAAAAATCAATTAGGAAAGCTAATAGATGGTGGAAGTACAACTCGTACATGATTTTCTTAGGATAAAACAGTTGAGGATGATGATGACAAAAAACAAGTTAACTTCACCTAGTCAAACTCTCGCAATTTCCTTAAAACTCAGAAAAAGCAGGCAATAAAGTAAAAAAACAGACATGGGCTAGGAAGGCCAGGAATAAAGTAGATTTGATTCCAAGTGGTTTCCCAAGTGATCCATGACTCAAATTTAGCAAGTTTGACCACTATGGATGTGTGGAGGACAACTTGCATAAGGTGGAATATGGAAACTAGAAAAATAAGACAAAAATTGGATTAATTAATGTCTAAGGTAGCTAACTATGGGTTGATTATTCTAAAAAAGAAAATCAATTTAAATTCACATGCATATGAATAAAATATCTATGAAAATGAATATCAAGGTGTTGCAATGAGTAGTTACATGTTACGACAAGAATAATGAAAAGTTGTAAAGCAATTTTTTTTATGGATTTTTATGGGTTTGTAAGAGAATGGTATCAGAGCATGGTTCCAACACTTGTCCTAAATGAACCCAACACTGAAGCTGGAAAAACATAAAAATGACTTTAGTCATTATGGTATGAATCTCTTACAAACAAGAAGAGAAAAATAACCTTTTTTTTCAAGAATTACGACAGATGTGAGAATGTCTGTTGAAGATGAATTATATCCTATGAATCCTATAAACAATAAAGAAGGTAACATAAGAGATAATAAAATTTGAGTAAATCTAAATGAAAGTAGGAACGATAACCCATCTGATTTACAACAAACAATAAAAGAATTAAGGGAATAACTAAAACAAGTTAAATAAGATAAGGACCGTGTATTGAAAGAATAGGAAACATTAAATAACATGTTGCCTAAACTGCACAGTAATGAAAAAGAGAAAAATAAAGAACCTGAAATTAACATGGCAATAAATACACCTTGAAAATGTAAGATAAGGAAACCGAAATTCTCCAAAAATGAGAGTGAATATTCAAGCAAAGAATTAGATAAACATAATACTAAAAAAATAAAGATTCTACTGAAAGTAGTGATAGTAACCAGAAGAAAAAGAAATACAAAACGTATGAAATTTTTTATGGTGAATTCAAAAAAATCAAACGTCCTATTCTTAACAAAGAGATAAAAAATGGAGAAGAAGTTGAAGCTTGGTTATATAGAATGAAAATGTATTTCTATATTTATAACTATTATGATGAATTAAAAGAAAAAATGACAACATATAACTTAACAGGAAAATATGATATCTGGTGGGAACAAAGAAATAAAGTAAAAGGAATAAAAGAATGTTATTTAATGTGTAAATCCTTCAAGAAACATGTTAAATGAATGTATTTATCAGAACAATATTACGAAGAAAAACATAAAGAATTTTATGAATTAATATTACGTTCCATGACCATGAAAGAACTTTGCAGTAAATTCTTAATTTTTCTTCATTGTGTGCCTTATATCATTGAGGAGAAACAAAAAATACAATGGTTGCTTAGTTTTTTACTTCTTATGCTCAATGAGAGAATCATATATGATAACTCGGAAACTCTCGAAGAGGCAATGAGAAAAGAAAACTTCTTCTATGATCAGAATAAGAACAAATGGGAAAATGTGCACCTGATTGGAAAAATAAAATATGCAACAACTTTGAAAAGAAAAATAAAGGAACTAAGTTTTATAAGAAAACTCAGAATAACTATAGTTGATATCAAGTAAATAACTATAAAAAAATTAAGCAATAAAATCCTGCAAAAACAAAATAAAGGGAAACACCCACTTCCTTTAATAAAAACACTGTACAAAGGGAACCACTAAAATTTTGGGAATGTGATGAACCACATCACTTTACATATTTCCCCATAAGAAAGATAAATTTCAATAATGTCGACTCAATTCAAGAAGCTACTACCATGGGGTACATGGAAAGAGGCATACCTAGAATCACTACGATGTTGGACAACCGATAAGTAGACCATCAAACATCTATGGTCGAAATCAAAGGTATGATAAAAGAAAAAAAAATTCTATATTGATTGATATAGCTGCAAGTCTAAGTTATGTATCACCTAGAATTGTAGAATTATATAAATTACAACAAAATAAGTTTGAAAAATACAGGCTAGCACAACTTGCTACAGGCACAAAATGGAAGCTCACGAGTTACGTGAAAACTGTCAATTTATTATGAATGACCTAAAAACACATGTTGATATAAATGTTTTACCTTTTGGGTATTTTGATTTTCTAATAGGAATGGACTGGTTAGATAAACATAGAGTTATGTTAAACTACTATGATAAAATATTCTCATGCTTAGATGATAAATGTAATACCATTATTGTAAAAATAATTCCTAGAAAGGTTAACATGAAAAAGATCTCTCCTTACATATGAAAAGGTCTGTACATAAGGGATACAAAGTTTTTGGAGTTTACATAATGGGAAACAAGGAGAAATATAATCAACTTAAAATACAAGATATACAAATTTTTAAATATTTTAAAGACATATTTCGGAATAAGTTCCCAGAAAACCTCCGAAGAGGGATATATACATTACGATCGATTTGGTACCGGGGGAGGTACCAATATCAAAGGATCCTTGTCGGATGACTATAGTAGATATTTATAAACTACAATCACAAATACATGAGCTAATTGATAAAAAGTACATTTGACCTGATTTTCCCCATGGGGAGCACTAATTTTATTTGCAAAGAAAAAGGATGTCACTCTAATATTGTGTATAGATTATCAACAATAAAACAAAATGACAATTAAAATAAATATCATTTTCCTAGATTGATGATCTATTTGATTAGTTTCGAGGGGAAACCATGTTCTAAAAAATAGATTTAAGTAGAGGATACCATTAGGTACAGATCAAGGACAAAGACATTTAAAAATGCTTTTAGAACCAGATCTGGTCATTACAAATTTGACGTAATTCCCTTGTTAAATTTGTGAAAAATTGGTCTATAGGAAAATGAGAGAAATTGAAAAGGGAAACTATGCAGTGGAATTAACAAGAAAAATGTACACTGAAAAGTAAACCAATGCCACAAATTTCAGAGGAAATGGAAAACTATTGATCAGTTAATCAAAACATTGATCTCTATTCATTATTACACTAGTAATACAATGGTGTTACAATAAGAAGAATGTTGAGTAAAATAGTTGTCATTGATTTAAAGTAAGTTATCAGAAGTCAAAGATATGGTGGCAGACTGAAGGTTGTAGGTATCCAAAATAACAAAGGAATAACACCATTACATGTTGTTGTTGAAATATTGTAACTTCAAAGAATATTCTATATGTATCTTTTTGTGGTCCCCGATGGTCCTACTAGGAGAACCACTTGTATTACATTGTACCCTGATTCTCCTAATCAGAAGAACTAATAACATTCATGAGGTAGTCCCCTCTAATTGTAAAGGTGGGTCATCAGCACCCCAGTGTGGTTACTTGAGCCTACAGGTGTAACTCAAGCCTACATGATTTAACTCGAGCCTACATGTCAAATGAGTTAACTTAAGTGAACGGATGAATATAAATAGAGGTGTAGTGCTCCTCATTTGGAACACACACACACACTCTCACTTGTGTAGCGCATTAGTGGAGAAGAGAAGAGTAGTTGGAGAAGGAGGAGGATCAGGCTTTGATCTCCTTGTTGGTTTTACCTTTTTTCTTTTTGGGGCATCTATATTGAGAAAGATTTTGCTGGGTTTTTCCCTTTAGGGTTTTCCCAGGATAAATCTTTGTGTTCCTTTTGTATGGTTGTGCTTGTCTATCTTTCAGTGATCTTGTTTATATGCTTTTGTTATGAATTTGAAATGAAATACTAATGATCTAGCTTACCATATGAAAATTTAACATGGTATCAGAGCCACCCTGAAAGAAGGAATTGTGTAGCTAAAGAAGCTAGGGCTTATTAATTTTTGGGTCTCTATCCATAATCAATCAGCAAACAAAGGCTAGACTAACTCTCCATTGAAGGCCACATCTTTCTGTCGAAGTGGAATTCGATTTCGAGCATTTTCAGTTTTGGTGTGGAAAACTAGGGTTTTCTACATAAGAGGAATTTTTGAGTGAGATTGGCATAGGATTGTTATCCTCATAAAAATAGAAGTTTAGACACCTGGATCAAGAAATTTGGTTGGGTGAAACTCTAGGAAAGTCAAACCCTAGTTTGACCCCGAGCTAGAAAAACCCTAAATACTAAAACTGCTAAGTTTTGGTACTTTCACTCTATTCAGAGATTGGCGAAGGATCAAGAGTTGAAAATTGTAGAGGCCAAATACACGATCCTGATGTACATTGTGTCCAAAATTCAGACTCATATTCTCTATATTCTGGGAGATATGATCCCTCCACGTTAGGGTTCCAAACTCTTCCAGAATTCATCCCTAAACAGGACACCTGGGGAAAATTTCTATATATTGGGCTACAGAATTCCAAATGGAATTCCTGAAGATGTTCCAGAAAGAGAATGGATTTTAATTTCTATTATATGAATATTAGACTCAGAAGATGAACCCGTGACACGTGGCATGCTGTACAACTTCGCTATTCTAAACAGTCCTGTAACAGGTCACCTTGGGAAAGGGATCATAAATCCCAATTGGTGAAACCAATTCTGATGAAACCTATGGTGTTGGATCAGTGACATGTGACGATACCTTAGTGAGAAATTTCAAACACAGAGGATCATTCATTTCGAATATATCACAGAGAGAGTGACAGGTATTTCTGCAGAAGAAATTGAAAAACTAGAGCTTCCTGTTCCGGGAGCTTCCCTCCACTGTTTTCAGAAAATGAGTACATTGGATAGCTCCATTTGAAGATATCTATATTTATATCCAGTCAGATCTAGAAGATTCCAAGTTTTGAAAATTAGGGTTTCTCTAAAAATCCCTAGATCACCCAACTCCGAAAATAGGATGGACAACTCAAATCGGTAAGATCTAATCTTTTGCTATTTGAATTTGAGGTTCTCATTTCAAAGTGATCTATAACATCAGCTTGTTGATGAGCTTGATGAAGTTGATAAATTCCAAGCATGGAAGTATTTGATCTCTTTGAAGAAAATGAATTGGACACCTACATGAGTAGAGAGGTTCCAGTTCCATACGGAGATGAGGCTCAAAGCCTTACACAAGAAGAACTTGATCAAGGCCAAGAAGATCATTGTTGATTCAATCACAGATCAACTTGTACCACAAGTGTCTTCCCTAAAGACACCGAAGATGTTTTATTCCTTGATCAATTTATTTGAAGATAAGAACTTAAATCAAGAGATCGCTTTGAGATTCAGTGACATGTGAGGATACCTTAGTGGGAAATTTCAGACACAGAGGAGCATTAATTTCGAAGATATCACAGAGACAGTGACAGGTATTTTTGCAGAAGAAATTGAAAAACTAGGGCTTCCTGTTTCGGGAGCTTCTCTCCACTATTTTCAGAAAATGAGTACATTGGATAGATCCATTTCAAGATATCTATATTTATATCCAGTCAGATCTAAAAGATTCCAAGTTTTGAAAATTAGGGTTTCTCTGACAAGCCCTAGATCATCCAGCTCCGAAAATAGGATGGACACCTCAAATCGGTAAGATCTAATCTTTTGCTATTTGAATTTGAGGTTCTCATTTCAAAGTGATCTATAACATCAGCTTGTTGATGAGCTTGATGAAGTTGGTAAATTCCAAGCATGGAAGTATTTGATCTCTTTGAAGAAAATGAATTGGACACCTACATGAGTAGAGAGGTTCCAGTTCCATACGGAGATGAGGCTCAAAGCCTTACACAAGAAGAACTTGATCAAGGCCAAGAAGATCATTGTTGATTCAATCACGGATCAACTTGTACCACAAGTGTCTTCCCTAAAGACACCAAAGATGTTTTATTCCTTGATCAAGTTATTTGAAAATAAGAACTTAAATCAGGAGATGGCTTTGAAGATCTAGAATGCAGAACAACTTGAAGCAGTAGTGGAGAATGTGGAAGTGGTGATAGCCACCTTGAATGGCCTCCGAGGATCATGGGATTCATTCATGTGAGGAATGTGTGCCAGAAGGAAGTGATTAGTTTCATCTAACTCTAAGAAGAATAAGATGGGAGCAATTGAAGATCAAGCTCTCTCCCTTCAAAGAAGATCCCTCAAGCGACGAGGAATGTGAAGAACTCAATTCTTGAAGAACCTCTTATCCATATTATCATTTGGATAAGAAATGATGATGTCATGAATGAAGAATATGATGAAGTAGAAGGATTAAGAAGGAGTCTACCCACGAAACGAATAAAATATAACTATTCAATTGTCATTGCATGATATTGTTTTGTTATATTTAGTTGATGTGTTATGCATGATAGAATGTTTGCATTAATGATAGTATACTACTAATATGCATATGATGGGTAAGTAGCTCATGGTGCTATACATCTCTCCATTGATACTTATCTAGAATGAAACCTCTTTGCTGACATATTGGATTAGTGCACAATCTCAATGATGTCATGGTAGAAATGGAAGGCATCTAGAAAGTTTATGTGAGATATGGATGAATGTTGTATTGACTAAATAGTTGCATGATGCATAAGAATTTGTCGTTATGCATATGTTTTATGAAATAGTTCTAACCATGCAACTAGTGCATTTGAATTGTAGGAAAGGTCCTGTAAAACCTTGTACAAGAAAAGAAGGATGAGACTTGTTCAAAAGAACAAGTGATGACAATTCAAGATTCACTCCAATAAACATGAATCTGAAGCTCCTCGGGTCAGAGACACCATGACGAAAGAAATAGCTTCAAAGAGTGGTAGATCCACCTTGAAGGATGAATACTACCATGGGTACGAGAGATAACTCAAGATGAAGAAAAGAATGCTATGAAAGAAGCTATGATCAAAGAATAACCGTTGATCATGGGGAATGATGTATACGATATGATTTTGAGACATAAAGGGAAGTACGTAGTATTTATGGATCTACAAGAACAAGTGTACAAAGAAAGGTTCATGATTTGCCTCTGAAAGAATAGACTATGACATAACATACTCTATTGACCAGACCTACTAGAAGTATATATCAAGCATAGAACTACCTGTACAAAATGAAGAGGGAAGATGATACTCCACTTCAGGGGGAGTGGCTATAGAAGATATCTGAGTTTGACATGGTATGACATGATGGATAGCTTCCTGATGCATCGATACTTTACTAAGAGTAAAGTGCGTTCCAACCTTCAACTTTGAATGCAGAAGACTAGGATATGTTGATGACCTGAAAAGACAAACTCATGGAAGATGTTATGATGAAAGAATACTAGAATGATGTTTGGGATATAGTACTCAAACCAGAAAGAAAGAATGTGGTATCTTACAAATAGATTTGGAAGATAAAATATGTTGCTGATAGAAGAAAGGAAAGACTTGTGGCTAGAGGTTTCTATAAGAAAGAGGGAATTAATTCTGAAGAGACACTTACTCCAGGAAGAAAGGTACACTTCCTTCAGAACCATGATGGTAGTTGCTTCCATGATGAAGTACAGACAAGCCTTCCTTAATGGTATGATTGGGGAAGAGTTTTACATCGAATAGTCATAAGGATTTGAAGTTGAAGACAGATGGACTCACATATGCAAGATGAAGAAGGCCCTCTATGACCTAAAGCAAGCTCCGAGAGCTTTGTATGGAAGAATAGATAGTTTCTTGATGAGCATGGGCTTTGCCAAGAGTAAATTCAATCCTAACCTTTACTACAGGGTTGTAGAAGATGAACCTGTCATACTATATTTGGATGACTTATTCTTGACAGGGAATGAGAAACACATTGTAGAAAGCAAAAAGAAACTAGTAGAAGAATTTGAGATGAAAGACCTTGGGTTAATGCATTGTTTCGTAGGTCTGGAAGTATGGAAAAGTTTAGAAGGAATATTTCTCAACTAGGGAAAGTATGTGGTAGAGATATTGAAGAGATTCAATATGTTGGAATGCAAAGCCATGGCTACTCCCATGGATTCCAGCTTGAAGCTGTTAGCCAATGACTCATCAGAGTTAGTGGATGTGACTCATTACAGATAGATCATTAGGTCATTTATGTACTTAACAAATACCAGACCAGACATTTGTTTTGTTGTGAACACCTTGATTCAATTTCTTGTTCAACCAAGATGGGTTCACTTAGTAGCTGCAAAACATGTGATGAGATATCTGAAAGGGACTATAGACCTTGTTCTATACTATGATGGTAGCCATGACTACAAATTGTATGGCTATATAGATGCAGATTGGGATAGAACTATCTCATCCAGGAAAAGCACATCAGATAGATGCTTTTGTTTAGGGTCTGCTATGAGTTCATGGTTTAGCAGGAAACAATACAGTGTTTCTCTTAGCGTGGGTGAAGCAGAATACATAGCAGATTGCCCTGCTAAGTTGTGAAGTCATATGGCTTCAGAAACTGATATCAGATCTCTTTGTTCTGAAGATGGATACTACAATGATTCTATGTGATAACCAGATTTTTTATGACAGAGAACCCTGTGTTCCGTTGTAACACATAGAAATCTGGTATTTCTACAAACAAGTGAAGATGCAGATGATGATGTTTCAGTATTTACATACTATAGATGCAGATGATGGTGATTCAGTACTTCTATACTAAATATAGAGATGATGATGTTTCAGTATTCCCATACTGAAGATATAGATGATGATGATTTCAGTATTCCCATACTGAAGATATAGATGATGTTTCAGTATTCACATACTATAGATGCAGATGATGGTGATTCCGTATTTCTATACTGAATATAGAGAT
This sequence comes from Pseudotsuga menziesii, assembly GCA_001517045.1. NCBI lineage: Eukaryota > Viridiplantae > Streptophyta > Pinopsida > Pinales > Pinaceae > Pseudotsuga > Pseudotsuga menziesii. The sequence continues at coordinate 258,113 of LPNX010363350.1, read as the reverse complement.
GATGATGCTTTCAGTATTTCTATACTGAAGATATAGATGATGATGCTTCTAGTATTCACATATTGGAGATACAGATGGTGATAATTCATTATTCACATACTGAAGATGTAGATGATGATGGTTTGGATGATGTTTCCAGTAAAGTTCAAACACTTTCGAGACAAGCTTGGTGTTGTTCAGAAAGACCTTCCCCGAAAGGGGGACTAGTGATGTTGCAGTGGGATTGTATCATCCCTGGGCACTTGCCCTAAAGTGATCCGGAGACCTTGGTCTTGGAGAATGAAGAGGGATTGTATCATCCTGGGACATCTGTCCATAATAGATCCAGTGACCTCAGTCCTCGAGAACGTGATGGGATTGTATCTTCCTTGGGAACTTGCCCTAAAGTGATCCGGAGACTTCAGTATTCGAGAATGAAGAGGGATTGTATCATCCCGGGACATCTGTCCATAATAGATCCGGTGACCTTGGTCCTTGAGAATGTGGTAGGATTGCATCATCCTTGGACATCATCCTAAAGTTATAGGGAATGATTCTCCCGTAATCAATCCGATGGCTTTGGTCCTCGAGAATGTGGTAGGATTGCATCATCCTTGGACATAGTCCTAAAGTGATAGGGACTGATTCTCCCGTAATCAATCCGGTGGCTTCGGTCCTAGAGAATGTGGTAGGATTGCATCATCCTTGGACATAGTCCTAAAGTGATAGGGACGGATTCTCCCGTAATCTATCCGGTGGATTCCGTCCTTGAGAATGTGGTAGGATTGCATCTTCCTTAGACATAGTCCTAAAGTGATAGGGACTGATTCTCTAGTAATCAATCTGGTGGCTTCGGTCCTCGAGAATGTGGTAGGATTGCATCGTCCTTGGACATAGTCCTAAAGTGATAGGGACTGATTCTCCCGTAATCAATCCGATGGCTTCGGTCCTCAAGAATGTGGTAGGATTGCATTGTCATTGGACTTAGTCCTAAAGTGATAGGGAATGATTCTCCCGTAATCAATACGGTAACTTTGGTTGTCAAGAATGTGGTGGGATTGTATCATCCTTGGAATTTAAGTCCAAAAGTGATCCAGATACTTTTTGTCTTTGATTTATGGTTTGCAGGTTGTTGCTGATGATGATGATGTCATATTGATCGAAATATCAGAGCATGATGATGATGACGTACTAATCAAGAGATCAGAGTATGATGATGACGTACTAATCAAAAGATTAGAATATAATGATGATGACATACTGATCGAAATATTAGAGTATGATGATGATGACATACTGATCGAAAGATCAGAGTATGATGATGATGACATACTGATTGAGAGATCAGAGTATGATGATGACGTACTGATCGAAATATCAGAATATGATCATGATGACATACTGATCGAAAGATCAGAGTATGATGATGATGACATACGGATCAAAAGATCAGAGTATAATGATGATGACATACTGATCTAAAGATTAGAGTATGATGATGACACACTATGATTATGATGTTTCTGATCAAAAGATCAGAATGTGATGATGATTATGATCGAGAGATCAGAATATGATGATGAAGATGTTGTTGCTGATCGAAAAGTCAAAGTGCTGAAGATGTTGCTGATCGAAAGGAAAAAATGCTGAAGATGTTGTTTCTGATCATAAATTCGAAGTGCTGAAGATGTTGCTGATCGAAAGGTCGAAATGCTGAAGATGTTGTTTCTAATCAAACAGTCAAAGTGTTGAAGATGTTGCTGATCGAAAGATCCAAGTGCTGAATATGTCGTTATTAATTGAAAGATCAAAATGCTGAAGATGTTGCTGATCGAAGCAGTCAAAGAATTAATGATAATGAAGACTGAATATTGAAGATGAAGACCACACGATGTTGAAAAACTTCCAATGATTTATATATGTGTTACCTTGCTGATGTTGATGATATCTCCTATCTCTACTCTTGTTGTTGTTGATGTAGAATACCCTTCTCGTTGAGGGGGGGTGTTGAAATATTGTAACTTCGAAGAATATTCTATATGTATCTTTTTGTGGTCCCCAATGGTCCTACCAAGAGAACCACTTGTATTACATTGTACCCCAATGCTCCTAATCGGAAGAGCTAATAAGTGTCATGAGGTAGTCCCCTCTAATTGTAAAGGTGGGTCATCAGCACCCCAGTGTGGTTACTTGAGCCTACATGTGTAACTCGAGCCTACATGATTTAACTCGAGCCTACATGTCAAATGAGTTAACTTAAGTGAACGGATGAATATAAATAGAGGTGTAGTGCTCCTCATTTGGAAAACACACACACACTCTCACTTGTGTAGCGCATTAGTGGAGAAGAGAAGAGTAGCTGGAGAAGGAGGAGGATTAGGCTTTGATCTCCTTGTTGGTTTTACCTTTTATCCTTTTGGGGCATCTATATTGAGGAAGCTTTTACTGGGTTTTTCCCTTTAGGGTTTTCCCAGAATAAATCTTTGTGTTCCTTTTGTATGGTTGTGCTTGTCTATATTTCAGTGATCCTGTTTATATGCTTTTGTTATGAATTCGAAATGAAATAATAATGATCTAGCTTAGCATATGAAAATTTAACAGTTGCAGGATTGTAGATTGCATGACAAATAAATAACTATGTAGCAAGTTGAACAACTGAGATCGATTATTCAAGTAAATCGACGGCTAACAATTTTCTTGTTCAATGAACTAGTGCAGAGGTTAAAAATGTTGGGCTATAGGGAAGACCCGGGATTTATGCCATTAACTTCGCACCAACAAAAGACCCACAGTGTTGGCCCTTTCGGCAGCAACCTGCGAACAGATTGCAGTCTCACCCAAAACAGCTATGGGGTGCTGCAGAATCAGGTTTCTGTAAGCAGAAGAGGGATATTAGTGTACCTTAGCTTTTAACAGTTATAATAATAAAATGCAGAGATTTAATAGTTACTTATTTAGCTTCACGGTTATATAAACAAACAATGTCTTGCTTAACCCTTTACTGGGAATTCCAGCGAAGTTAGTATTTAGAAGTGATCTTACTTATCAGATATATATTTATCAATGCAAAAGAGAACATAAAAACAACACAACAAAAACCACAACACACGATATAACATGGTTCACCCCTAATTTAGGGGTTACGTCCACAGAACTGTGTTTTATTCAACTCTTTACAAAAATCACAGTTCTGATTTGTGCACTCAGCTACAGATCCCTTCAAGTCCTTAAAGCCATGCACACAGCTGTAGATTTCCTTTATCACCCAAAACCCTCTGCGCACACAGCTGCAGAGGTCATCCACACACACAGCTGGGACTTAACCTTCTTACAAAACAAGCCTTAGCTTCGCATCAATTCCTCTTACATCAAAAGCCTAAACTGACTTCTTTACAAGAGTGCTTATTTATAGTGCACTTATTACAAAACCATGGGCTTAAAACATGGGCACCCCGAACCCTAAACCCTGGACTTAAACCATGGGTTTATTACAAAAGGAGGTTTTTACTCAACCCCGACACCCCTAAGACTATTTTGAGTCGTAACTCGGCTTACAAACTCCCATAACTCCATGGAGTTACCCACCTTAAGGACCGTTAGGGTGCGTTCCCCAACAAAAAACGTGAGAAGTAACAAGGCTCCACAACAATCAATATCGGATAGGTTATATAAGTGTCGCACTAGATACGATGGTTAAGGATTAGTTCCGACAGTTAGGTGGAAAATTCCAAGTTCTCCAAAAGATCAAAGATTAGGCGGCTGAGATTAGTTCTGCTAAATAGATCGACGGTGCAGAAGAAAAATGCGGAAAGGGAATTGTGGAAGTAACATTTAAATATTTTATGAACCTGCAATCTGTAACCCGCAATCTATAATATCAAAGGTTTGAAAAGACTCCGCAAGAGATCGACGATGTGGAAGAAAAATTATGGAAAGAATCTTGCGGAAAGGAGCTTGCAGAAAGGAGAATTCAAAAAGGATCTTGCGGAAAGAATCTTACATAAAGGAGCTTACGCAAAGGATATTGTGAAAAGAATATTGCGGAAAGAAGCTTGCAGAAAGAATCTTGTGGAAAGAATCTTGCGGAAAGGATCTTGTGGAAAGGAACTTGCAAAAAGGAGCTTGTGGAAAGTCGAGATACGATTTGAGAAAATGTTACATCCCACGTTCTACATCCTTCAATCTAGAGATCGATGCTCAAGAAGAATCCGGATGAATATCAACGGTGTGGAGTCATTGAAATAGAAAATTGTTGTGGAAATACGATTTAAAAAATGAAATCTATAGAATAGATCAACGGTCCAAAGAGATCCAAACAAAATATCAACTATCTAGATTGTATTTAGTGAAATAGATTATAGATCATCCAGAAAACGATAAATTGGGCTACAAAAATGAATTGTGAGCTATGGGAAGAACGAAATGTTGCCTTTGCTAAAGTGATACGACGATTGCACATGTAGATGATGATTTGTTTGTTCTGTAAATAAACAATCACGATCCAAAATGAAATAGTGCAGCTATGGAGATATGAGTTAATCCAAAATAGGTATAGGGTATTTAAATAAATGAATGTATAAAGAATTAAGTGTCTCTGTTAGTAATCTTGGTAGATTCCGAAGTGAATAGTTTACAACTATTCCAAAAAAACTGAGAAAATCATATCAGGGTGGTAGGGTGGTGCTAGGGCAGGGCACATGTCTGTAGGGGGTCAAAGCCTCCTTCTAGTCGTAGCTGGAGAATAGGGTGTCATAGAATATTTGTCTATTGAACCAGGATGAAAACCACAGGGGTATTGTAGTTTCCTTTTCTGTAGTTGCAGGAAAAAAATAGGGTGTGTTTATCATTCTTTCTATAGTAGCAGATAAACAATTTTGTAAAATTCATCTTATTAATGAGTTTTTTTTTGGTGGTATTCTCTTTGATTTATCTACGATAAATATGATTCTTCATTGTTGATTTTTGTGTATTTTATTTATAAAAATAAAATACTGATTCACCCCCGCCCCCCCTCTAAGTATTGCGGGATAAACCAACAATTGGTATCAGAGCAGGTTCGTTCACAACAACTTAACCATTGGAAGGAAGATCCCATCCAAAAATCACAATGGATCAACAAGAAGGATTGGCCACTAACAAACCTCCACTATTTACTGAGAAAATTATACTTACTGGAGTGTAAGTATGAGGTGTCATTTGATGTCCTTGGGATGGAAGGTTTGGGCAGAAATAGAAAAGGGTATTAAAATAGGAAACCAATATTGTACGGACACAGTTAAACTAGGTGAATATGAAGGTAATTCCAAATCCCTAAATTCAATCCAAAATGGTTTAACAAACTCCGTATTTACTAAATTTATGCAATGCACATCTTCCAAACAAGATTGGGAGAAGTTGAAAATTATCTATGAAGGAGATTTAAAGGTCAAAGAATCCAAACTTCAAACATATAAAGGTCAATTTGAAAGTATTAAAATGAAATAAGAAGAGAATATCGGTGAATAGATTCTTTGTGTATATTAATTTGTTAATGTGAATAGAGGGATTGGAGTAAAATTAAAAGAAAAAAAAGTGGTAAGCAAGGTACTAAGAACATTACCAATGAGATATGACCGAAAGGTATCCACATTAGAAGAATGAGATGATATTAAAAAGGTAACAATGGATGAGTTACACAGAATTCTCACTGCATATGAGATGAGAACATGACAAAATGGATCTTCAAGAAAATAAGTAGCCTTTAAATCCTCCTCAGAAAATAAATCAGAAAACCCAAATTATGAGGAATATTTTTTCATTAATAAACTTGAGAGAGGGACTGGAAAATACAAAGAGAAGTTACCTTTAAAGTGTTTTAATTGTGAAAGGATTGGATATTTTTCCACTAAATGCACCTACACTAAACAATATGAGAATGAAGATAAAGAAAATTCAAAGTTCAAAAATGGTAAACTAGGAAACAAGAAAAAACCCTATGAGAAAAAGAAAATTGTGTATACCATAGAAGACAGTGAAGATTCAGATGGAAGTGAAGTTGAAGATACTGAAGTCTTATTTATGGGTCTAAATACTCAAGCCTTAAATAGTGACTCGGATATGGAAGGAGAAGTACACCTAAGAACCGAACTTGTTATCGCCCTTGAATAACTTGGGAAACACAGGAAAAAGAACTGATAGTCAAATATTATCATCAGTCAGTTGGAAGCTCAAATTCTATATGCCAAAAAGGTTGAAGAGGACCTAAATATACAACTCAAAAGAAGAATACAAGACTCTGAAAAGCTTGCAGAATAAATCATGCAATTCAAGAGAAAGCTTGATGAAGGATCTATCAAGTCAAAGTTTGAGAATATCTCAAGGATTCTATATGTCATTTTGAGTAGCCAAATACCATCAAGTGATAGGTTTGCTTTATGGTTCATTAAAGAGAAGAATCCAGAGAGTTTTTCTGTCACAAATCAATAAGGAAGTGAGAAAACCTATGCTGAAATACTAAAGAATCCAAATAAAAAGGAAAGAAGCAAGAAACCAGTCTTAAATTCTCCAGATAAAAATAGAAATAATATAGATCCCAAGAGACCAAATAGATATCTACAAATCCTTTTAAGTCACTGTTTTTCTTGTAATAATTTTGGTCATAAAGCCTTAAATTGCAAAACTGAAAGAAGGGATTCTGAATACAAGAAGAAGTCATCAAGTAATAAGATGAAGGGAAATAAGAATCTCTTTACACTACTCCAAAAATATGATATAGAATGTTACAAGTGTAATAACCATGAACATATGGAAAGAAATTGTAAACTAAAGAATCCTATAGGGAATAATGTTGAAATCAAAATGCAGAACACCAAACAAAAGAAGTATTGGAAAGAGAAGGAAGAAATGGGGAGTTCCTTGATTTCTTTATGTGCAACTGAAAGCCAAAAATTATGGCACTTGGATAGTGGTTGTTCAAAACATATGACCAGTGACTCAAGCGAATACATAAGACTAAAAGATAATAAGGGAAAAGTTACTTTTGGAGACAGTTTGTCTTCCAAAATAATCAGCAAAGGAACAACTATTGTCAAAATCAAGATCAAAGCAGAAAATGTTTTGCTAGTTGAAAACCTCGATCCTAATATTCTCAGTGTAATTCAAACATAAGACCAAGGACAAATTTGTATATTTGACTCAAAAAAATGTGAAATCAAGAATAATAAATCAGGAAAGGTCATTGGCATTGCTATCAGAAATACAAATAATGTATACACCTTGGAAAATGAAAACCAATGCTACTTAAGTGTGGTAGAAGAAAGTTGGTTATGGCACAGAAAGTTGGGACATTTAGGTTTTGACAATTTTTCCAAAATAAGCACGAAGGAAGTTGTAAGAGATCTACTAAAAATTGTAGTTCCTCTAAACTCTGTGTGTAAACATTTTCAACATGGGAAGCAAACCAAAGCAAGTTTTAAAATAAAAGATCATATGACCTCACACCCTCCATAAATAATACACATAGACCTATGTGGACCAACCAGAACTAAAATCCTACAAGGAGATCGCTATTTCATGTTGCTGATTGATGATTACACAAGGATGGCCTAGGTGGAATTCCTCAAAGAAAAATCAAAAGATTTTGAAAATCAAGTGTCTTAGATCAGATAATGGGGGATAATGTACCTCCAATGAATTCAATGAGTTCTGTGAAGTTCATGGAATTAAGAGGCAATTTTTTAGTTGCAAAAACTCCTTAGCAAAATGGGGTTGTTGAAAGGAAAGAAAGAACAGTCCAAGAAGCTGCCAAAAGTATACTCAATGAAGGAAAATTGTTCAATTCATTTTGGAGAGAAGCTGTATACATAGATGTCTACATACTTAACATAGGAAAACTTAGAGTGAATAAGGATAAGACCCCTTATGAATTGTGGTATGGAGGACCAACCTCAGTTAAATATTTTAAAGTGTTTGTGTTGATGTATTTGTAACTTCGGAATGTATTCTTCTATGTATCTTATGTATTGTAACCCGATGTTTATTCCGGGATGTTTGTATTATGTATTTGAGTCATGTTGTCATGCCCCGATGTTTTGATCGGGAGGATCTATAATGTAAACAAGTCATGTCAAGTCATTAGGTAAGTCCCCACAGTTTTGGGGCAGTTGAGTTATTATACACTAATTAAGGTGTAGGCTCGAGTAAGTAATTGTAAGTTGAGCCTACGTGTGAAAGTGAAATTCAAGTGAACGGTAGAATATAAATAGAGAGTGAGAGTCTCTCTATTTATCACTTGTACAACACATCATTCACTCACTCAAGTGTGGCGCACTAGTGAAGAAGGAAATACTGGGACTAGACAGAAGAAGAAGACTACTGCTATTTTGGGAGATCTCTTACTATTTTGGTGCTGATTATATCTCTAAGGAAGTTGTGGGGTTTTATCCTTTATGGTTTCCCCGAGGAAAACTCTTTGTGTCTCTTGTCTCTTGTGATGTGCTTATGTTTTATTCCTGTGCTTGTTATTCTCTCAGTGAAAAGATCCTAAGATCATAATGCTAGCTTAATGTGATGAAAAACTAACATGGTATCAGAGATAACCTGAGAAGAAGACATTGTGCAGCTATGGGAACTAGGGATTCCTATTTTGTGGACCTTCCTCCATAGGTTTTCAGCAAAATTAAGGTGGAACAACTCTCCTCCTTAGGGCGCATCTTTCTGTCGAAGCGAAATTTGATTCCGAGCATTTTCAGTCTTCAATGCAGAAATTAGGGCTTTCTACAAAAGAGGAATTTTTGAGTGAGAACTAAATAGGATTTTTATCCTCATCAAAACAGAATTTTAGAGACCTGGATCAAGAAATTTGGTTGGGTAAATCTCCGGGAAAGTCATACCCTATTTTGACCCCGAGCTAGAGAAACCCTAAATACTAAAACTGCTAAGTTTTGGTACAATCATTGTATTCCGAGATTGGAGAAGTTTCAGGTGATGAAAATTACAGGGTCCAAAAATAAAATCATTATGAATCCTGTATCCAAAAATCAGACTCAGATTCGCTGTATTCCAGGAGATATGATCTCTCCAAGTTAGGGTTCCAGCCTCTTCCAGAAATCATCCATAAACAGGACACCTGGGGAGAATTGCAATATCTTGGGATACAGAGGTCCAAATAGAATTCCTAAAGATGTTACAGAAAGGGTACAGACTTTAATTTCTTTGGTCTTAATATCAGACTCAGAAAATGAATCAGTGACACGTGTAATTCTGTACAACTTTGTTGTTCTGAACAGTCCTGCAACAGGTCACCTTGGGAAAAGGCTCATAAGTCCCAAATGGTGAAACCAATTCTAATGAAACCTGTGGTTTTGGATCAGCAATATGTGAGGTTACCTCAGTACTAAATTTCACACATTTAGAATCAGTAATTTCGGATATATTACAGAAATAGTAACAGGAATTTCTGCAGAAGAAATTGGAAATCTAGGGCTTCCTGTTTCGGGAGCTTCCCTCCACTGTTTTCAGAAAAGGAGTACATTGGACAGATCCATTTGAAGAGATATATCTATATATCCAATAACATATTAAAGATTCCAATATTTTAAAATTATGGTTTCTGTGACAAATCCTAGATCAGCTAGCTCCGGAACCAGGACGGACACCTCAAATCGGTAAGATCTAATCCTTTGCTATTTTCATTTGAGGTTCTCATTTCAAAGTGATCTATCACATCAGCTTGATGATAAGCTTGGTGAAATTGACAAATTCCAAGCCTATAAGTACATTATCTCTTTGAATAAAATGGATTGGACACCTACATAAGTATATAGGTTCTAGTTTCAGAGGGAGACGAGGTTAGAAGCCTTTCACAAGAAGAACTTGGTCAAGGCCAAAGAAGACATCATGCTCATGCTGTAGAGGATGATGAACCATCCAGAAAGAGATCCATATATGAAAGTGAATATTCTTCAAGCGAGGATGAACATGTTCTGATATCATCTCTCACAGGTAACATTACTCATGGAAGTGATGATTGGCTTATAGACAGTGGGGCTTCCAAACATATGACGGGATTCAAGGAATCCTTTGTAAGACTGTCAGAACATGAATCACATCACAAGGTGAAACTAGGAGATGTCTACCAATATCCAATAAAAGGTAGTGGGGAATCTTCATACAATCTAGAGTCTGGTAAGTCTCTAACAATAAAAGAAGTATTGTTTGTTTCAGGACTCAAGAAGAACCTTCTCTCCATTTTAGCATTGATGCAAAAGTAATGCGGGTTGCATTCATAGATGGTCAAGACATCATGTGGCCAAAAGGAAAGACTATCGATGATGTGGTACTGATTGGAGAACAAGAAGGAGGCTTGTACAAATTGAAGGACCATCCAGAACAAGCCTTGATCCATGACACAGTAGAGCCAAATGAGCTTTGGCATAGAAGGCTTGCACATGTGCATTACAGAGCACTACCTATTGCAAGCAAAGCTGTTGAAGGTCTTCCAAAATTTCAAGATATTTGAATGGAAGAACAAAAATCAGAATATGACCTAAAGAAACCAATTGAAGAATGTGAAGATCTAGAATTTAGAGACCATGCAACCATAAGAGTCTCTCAAATGAAAGAACAACTTGAAGCAGTAAAAGAAAAAGTGAAGAATGCAGAAGTGATGATGGCCACCTTGAATGGCCTCCCAGGATCGTGAAATTCATTCATTTAAGGAATGTGTTCCAGAAGGAAGTGATTACTTTCAGCAAAATCTGTGAAGAAGAAGAAGCTCGAATCATAAGAAGAGAAGAGAAGATGGGAGCAATTGAAGATCAAGCTTTCACCTTCCAAATAAGATCCCTCAAGCAATGAGGAATATGAAGAACTCAACTCTTGAAGAACTTCTTATCCACCTTAGCATTTGGATAAGAAACGATGCTACCATGAATGAATAAGACGATGAAGCTAAAGACTCAAGAAGGAGTATACCCACGAAACAAATAAAGATAAGTATTCAATTGTCATTTCATGATATTATTTTGTTATGCATTTGTTTATATTCAGTTATTGTATTATGCATGATAGGATGTTTGCATTAATGACAGTATACTACTAATATGCATGTGATGGGTAAGTAGCTCACAGTGCTATACAAATTCTCCATTGCTACTTATCTAGAATGAAACCTCTTTGCTGACATATTGGATTAGTGCACAATCTCAATGTTGTCCTAGTAGAGATGGAAGGCATCTAGAAATTTTCAGTGAGATATGGATGAATGTGGTATTGGATAAAGAAGTTGCATGATCATATATTTATGCATAATAACTTGACAATATGAATATTCCTTATGAAATGTCTCTAACCATATAAATGCATTTGACTTGTAGGAAAGATCGCATACATAATCACTTACAAGCAAAGAAGAATGAAGACTTGTTCTGAAGAACAAGTGACGACAGTTCAAAGACAAATATTAATATGATGAGTGCAGTGACATCATTGATGCGAAACCTTCCAGCCACCAAGAAGAAAGGGAAGACCAGTTCAAGAAGAATGATGTCAGGGCACAGTATCGAGACGTGAAGAGAAGTTCATAGCTCCATCATGCAGTAGATGGAAACATCGTGGGATACAAAGCAAGATTCGTAGCATGAGGCTTCTCACAAAAGAAGGCCTAGACTACGAAGAGACATTTGCAGCCAGTAAGAGCTTAAACACATACATGATGATCATGATTAAGATCTTAACCTTTGCTACAAGGTTGAATATGCAAGTCTATACACTAGATGGTCACATAGAATATTAGTAGCATAGGAAGCTAGTTGTCACTCTGGTACATAATGTTTTCAGTCCATAAAGTACGTAAGATAGAGGGAGTATGATTCTTCGCTTTAGAGGGAGTGACTACAAAATACATTGAGGTTCGACATGATACGACAGGTTGGGAAGATTACTGATGACTCTAGGCTTTACTGAGAGTAAAGCGAATTCCAACCTTTGCTTCAAGGTTGAAGACGGAAGACCAGTGATGCTCCTATTATGTGTTGATGCACTATTGTTCTAGGTATGGAGGTGTGGCAGAGTACAGATGGGATATTCCTTGGATAAGGGAAGTATGCAGTAGAGATCCTAAAGAGGTTTGGGATGATGGACTGCAAGACTATGACCACACCGATTGAATCAAACCTGAAGCTATTGAATGATGCTTCATCAGAGTTGGTTGATGCTACGATGTATCATCAGATGATTCGGTCCTTGAGGTACCTGAAGGGTACAATTGATTATGGGCTCAAGCACGATGTGAATCAAAATATTAACCTGGAGGGTTATGTTGATTCAGATTGGGCAGGCAGTGCCATCGACAGGAAGAGTACTTCAGGATGTTTCTTCAGTATGGGATCAGGTATGATCTCTTGGTGTAGATCCTGTGTGGCACTGAGTATAGCTGAAGGAGAGTATGTCATAGCTTTTTCAGCTAGTTGTGAGACAGTATGGTTGTAGAAGCTACTGTCTGATATATTTGATCTCCAGTTGGATGCTACTTGTATACATTGTGACAACCAGAGTTGCATGAATTTGTCAGAGAATCTAGTGTTCCATGACAAGTTGAAGCATATCGAGATCAAGTATCACTATATCAGGGATATGGTGCGGAGAGGAGCAGTGAAGCTCCTATATGTTGCGACGGAGGAACATATAGCTGATGTATTGATGAAGCCATTGGCTAGGCTGAAGTTTGAGTACTTCAGACAGAGACTTGGTGTTCTCCAGATCGAGGCTTCCTCCCAGAGAAAGTGATGAGACCCATAGCCATTCTGACATGGTGAGAGGATTGGTTCCTTCCATGGTCAGATGTAAGGGCTGAGCCATTATGTCATGATGATAGGGTTGCTCCCTTTCATGTCAGATATAAGTGCTAGCCATTTTGTCGAGTAGGATAGATGTAAGGACAATTACCATTCTAGGAATGGAGGCACCTGGTCAGTTACCAGGAACACTCAATATAGGACTGAGTAGCCATTATGATGTGATAGAGGGATGTGTTCCCACTTGATAAGATGTAAGGGCTAAACCATTCTGTTCATGGCTAAAGGATTAATTTCCTTCCATGTCAGATGTGAGTGTTGGCCATTCCGACGAGCAGGTCGGATATAAGTGTAGTGCCATTCCGACATGGTGAGAGGATTGGTTCCTTCCATGGTTGGATGCAAGGGAAGTGACATGGTGAGAGGATTGGTTCCTTCCATTGTTAGGATGCCACATCCAGCATGAAAAAGGGCTGGCTCTGTGAAGACTCATCTAGTTTGAAAAAGGACTAGCTCTGAAGTAGATGCCACATCTGGTTTGAAAAAGGACCAGCTCTGTGATGCCTCATCTGGTTTGAAAAAGGACCAGCTCTGAAGATGCCTCATCTAGTTTGAAAAAGGACTAGCTTTGGGAAGACTCATCTAGTTTGAGAAAGGACTAGCTCTGAAGTAGATGCCACATCTGGTTTGAAAAAGGACCATCTATGTGATGCCTCATCTGGTTTGAAAAAGGACCAGCTCTAAAGATGCCTCATCTAGTTTGAAAAAGGACTAGCTCTGGGAAGACTCATCTAGTTTGAAAAAGGACTAGCTCTGGGAAGACTCATCTAGTTTGAAAAAGGACTAGCTCTATGTAGATGCCTCATCTAGTTTGAAAAAGGACTAGCTCTAGGAAGGCTCATCTAGTTTGAAAAAGGACTAGCTCTAAGTAGATGCCACATCTGGTTTGAAAAAGGACCAGCTCTATGATGCCTCATCTGGTTTGAAAAAGGACCAACTCTAAAGATGCCTCATCTAGTTTGAAAAAGGACTAGCTCTGGGAATACTCATCTAGTTTGAAAAAGGACTAGCTCTGGGAAGGCTCATCTAGTTTGAAAAAGGACTAGCTCTGAGTAGCTGCCACATCCAATATGAAAAAGGACTGGCTCTGTATAACTTCCTGTGATGAGAAGAATCATGAGATAGCACCAGGGTTGATCCAGATCGAGTGATGATCAAGATCCAGCAATGATGATCCAGCAGTTATGATCCAGATCGAGTGATGATCCAGATCCAGTCCGGTGATGATGATCCAGATCGAGAGATGATCCAGATCCAGTGATGATGTTCAATGATGATGATCCAGAGATGATCCAGATCCAGTGAATATGACTTGAAGATGAAGATGACTTGAAGATGAAAATGGCTTGAAGACGAAGATGACTTGAAGACAAGGTGATCCAGCTGATACAGAGAAGAAGACCAGTGCTAAAAATTGTGTCGAAAGAATACCTTCCTAGTTAAGAGGGAGTGTTGATGTATTTGTAACTTTGGAATGTATTCTTCTATGTATGTTATGTATTGTAACCCGATGTTTATTCTGAGATGTTTCTATTATGTATTTGAGTCATGTTGTCATGCCCCGATGTTCTGATCGGGAGGATCTATAATGTAAACAAGTCATGTCAATTCATTAGGTAAGTCCCCACAGTTTCGGGGCACTTGAGTTATTATACACTAATTAAGGTGTAGGCTCGAGTAAGTAATTGTAAGTTGAGCCTACGTGTGAAGGTGAAATTCAAGTGAACGGAAGAATATAAATAGAGAGTGAGAGTCTCTCTATTTATCACTTGTACAACACATCATTCACTCACCCAAGTGTGGCGCACTAGTGAAGAAGGAAATACCGGGACTAGACAGAAGAAGAATACTACTGCTGTTTTGGGAGATCTCTTACTGTTTTGGTGCTGATTCTATCTCTAAGGAAGTGGCGGGGTTTTCCCCTTTATGGTTTCCCCGAGGAAAACTCTTTGTGTCTCTTGTCTCTTGTGATGTGCTTATGTTTTATTGCTGTGCTTGTTATTCTCTCAGTGAAAAGATCCTAAGATCATAATGCTAGCTTAATGTGATGAAAAACTAATAGTTTGGAAATAACTGTTACATTGAAAGAAATGAGAATGACCTTGGAAAGTTTGACTCCAGGACTAATGAAGGAATCTTTCTAGGATACTCATCCACCAAAAGGGAATATAGGTGTTACAATAAAGGTTACATAAAATTGTAGAAAGTGTTGATGTAAAAGTAGATGATATAAAATCGAGAAAAGAGAATAATATTGACAGTATTGAAAATACATGTGATGATGAAATAAAATACTTGCAAAAGGATGATATCATTTTTAATGAAGAAGAAGACAAAGAAAAGGAAGATACACAGGAATATGAAGAATATTTCCCTAGACCTAACACTAAAACTCCTTCTAGAAGGGTACAAAAGAATCATCTGGAGTCACAAATCATGGGTGATAAATATGTTGGATTCATAACAAGAAGACAACTACAAGATGTTGAATAATCCCTACTCTCAATAGTAGAACCCAATAACTTTCCAGAAGCTGGAAAAAGTGATGAATGGGTTAAATCCATGAATGAATAACTAGATCATATTGAGAAAAATGAGACCTAAAGATAAGAACATTGTAGGAACCAAATGGATTTAAAAGAAAAAATCGATCAAGATGGACAACTAATAAGGAACAAAGAAAAAATGGTTTGTAAAGGGTATGCCCAAGTGGAAGGTATTGACTTTGAAGAAACTTTTGCTCCTGTAGCATGACTTGAATCTATCATAATGTTTTTATCACTATCATGCCATAAAAATTTCAAAGTATATCAAATAGATGTCAAGTCTACATTCCTAAATAGTAAACTACAAGAAGAAGTATATATTGAACAACCTGAAGGATTTCTCTTGTCAGAGAACAAAGATTCTATCTATAAACTAAATAAGGTACTCTATGGTCTCAAACAAGCTCCAAGACCATGGTTTTCAAGACTAGACAGTTACTTGAAACAACAAGGTTTTAGAAGAGGAGCCACTTAAATTAATCTTTACCTAAATATCGACGATAGAAATATGATTATTGTTTTTGTCTATGTGGATGATATCATATTTGGAAGCAATCTTAAAATTCTAAGTGTGCATTTTTCCTTTGAGATGATTAAATAACTCGAAATGTCAATGTTAGGATAATTGACTTTCTTCTTGGGATCGCAAGTCTACCAAACAAATGAAGGAATTTTCATCTCTCAAACTAAGTAGATCAAAGATATGTTGAAAATTTTAAAATGGAATATTTAAAACATGTTGGTACTCCTACAGTCACCGGTTGCAAGTTAATTAAGGATGATGAATTTATGGAAGTAGATCATACCATGTTTAGATCCATGATTGGCAGCCTGCTATATGTGATAGGCACAAGAAAATATGTGATGCAAGTTGTTGGATTGGTGTCTAGATTCCAGTTATATCCCACATAAACACATGTAACATCATCAAAAATGATTTTTAGATATCTAAAAGGTACCATGGAGTATGGCTTACGGTATCCAAAAGGACAAGACTTTACCTTGAAAGCATTTACTGATGTAGATTGGGAAGGAAGTATTGATGATTTGAAAATTACTAGTGGAGAAACATTCTTTCTGGGAAATTTTTTAGTATCATGATCAAGTAAAAAAAAATCCTCCATTTCACTCTCTACAACAAAAGCAGAATATATTGCTGCTGCATCATGTTGCACTCAGGTTATTTGGATGAAACAAACCCTAGAAGATCTACTTGTAAAATATGAACATCCAATAGTGATCAACTGTGATAACACTAGTGCTATAAATATGTCTAAAAATCCTATCATGCATTCTAATACAAAACATATACCAATCAAGTATCACTAACTAAGAGAATAGGTATCTCAAAAAGTAGTCAGATTAGAATACATTGACAAAAAAGAACAGATTGCTAACATTTTCACAAAACCACTAGCTAAGGAATCCTTTGAGCATATTAGACAGAAGATGGGAGTCATTCCTTTACAAAAGAACTAACAAAAAGGAAGCACAATATCAAGGGAAGATCTGATGATAGGGGAAGCTATCAGACAAATAGGTCTCTTTGTCATTGGCTTCAAAGGAGGGGAATGATTAAAGATCTTTCCATCAATGCCAAAGGGGAGATTGTTGAGTAAAATAGATGTCATTGATGTCAAATCAGTTATTTGAAGTCAAAGATATGGTGCGTACTGAAGGCTGCAGGTATCCAGAATAACAAAGGAATAACCCTGTTATAGGTTGCAGGTTTGCAGGTTGAATGAAAAATAAATAACTCTCTACCAAGTTGAAAAAATGAGATAGATTATCCAAGTAAATAGACGACTCAGAATGTTCTTTCTGAATGAACTAGTGCAGAGGTTAAAAACATGATAAGTAACAAGGTTCCACAACAATCAACATCGGATGAGTTATATAAGTCCCGCAACAGATCTGATGGTTAAGGATTAGTTTTGACAACTAGGAGGAAAAGTCCAAGATTCGCAAAAGGTCAAATATCAGATGACTGAGATTAGTTTTTCTAAAATAAATCGACAGTGTAGAAGAAAAATGTAGAAAGATAATTGCGGAAGTAATGTTTAAAGATTTTATGAACATGTAATTTGCAACCTGCAATTTGGAAGATCAAAGGTCGGGAAAGATTCCCCAAGAGATCGATCATGCAGAAGAAAAATTGTGGAAAGAATCTTACGAAAAGGAGCTTGTAGAAAGGAGCTTGCGGAAAGAAGATTGCAGAAAGGAGCTTGCAAAAAGGAGCTTGCGAAAAGGATCTTGCAGGAAGGAGCTTATGGAAAGAATATTGCAGAAAGGATCTTGCAGAAAGAAGCTTGCGGAAACGAGCTTGCGGGAAAAAATATTGCAGAAAGGAGCTTGCGAAAAGGAGCTTGCTGAAAGGATCTTGCAGAAAAGAGCTTGTAGAAATTTGAGATACGATTTGAGAAAATGTTACATCCCGCACCTAGTATCTTGCAATCTGGAGATCGACGCTCAAGAAGAAGCCCGATGAAGATCAACGGTGGGGAGTTTTTGAAATAGAAACTTGGTGTGGAAATAGGATTTAAAAAAAAAGTAAATCTATAGAATAGATCAACGGTCTGAAGAGATCTAGAAAAAAAGATCAAATTTTTGAATTGTATATAGTGTAGAAGATTATAGATGCACCAGAAAACGATAAACAGGGTTGTGGAAATGAATTCTGATCTATGGGAAGAACGAAACATTTCCTTTACTAAAGTGATGTGACGGTTGAACAGGTAGATGATGATTGGCTTTGTCTGTAAATAAATAGTCACGATCCAAAAGGAAAGAGCACAGCTATGAAGAGATGTGTTGATACCAAATTGGTATAGAGTATTTAAATAAATGAATATATAAATAATTAAGTGTCTATCTTAGTAATATTGAAAAATTCCAAAGTGAATAGTTTACAAATGTTCCAAAAATCATGAGAAAATCCGATCAAAGTGGTAGGGTGGTGCTAGGGCAGGAAACAGGTCTGTACCGGGTGGAAGACTCATTATAGTCGTAGCTGCAGAAAAGGGTGTCATAGAATCCTTGTTTGTTGAAGTAGGAAGAAACCATAGGGGTGTTGTATCATCCTTGTCTGTAGTTGTAGTAAAAAACTAGGGCATGTTTAGCATCCTTTATGTAGTAGAAGATAAATAATTTTGTAAAATTCATCTTATTAATGAGTTTGTGTTGGTGGTTTTCTATTTGAGGATTCCAATATAAAATATTGGTCTTCATTGTTTAGTTGTGTGTATTTTATTTTTGAAAAGACAATACTGATTCAACCCCCCCCCCCCCTCTTAGTATTGTGGGATAAACCAAGAAAGAATATTGACTAAATTTTCATTAATGCCAATAGTTGAGTGTTGGTGTGTCTTGGTTCCCCTTAAGGATCCCTTCAAGATTATAAGTTTGTCAATGTCAAAGGAGACCTTTTGACCTTTTCCAAGCCCAATTCTGAAGCCCTTGGATCCCTTAGGAAAATGAGAAAAGGCGTATACACCCTTTAGAGAATTTAAGTTCCCTTTATTTGTTTCTATGGTTCACCAGTTGTTTCTTTTGATTCCCCAATACCACAAACTATGGCCTAATACCCTAGAAATAGTCCTTGGTGGGTTGAAGAAGTGTATAGCTTCAAAGAGTCCAAATGACCCATTATGTGGTCCTTTGTGTTTTGAATGAGGTCATGGTACCTCAGGAAAAGTCTAGGAACCTTGTCACTTTGGTACCCTTGATATGATAAGTATATGGTGTAGAGATCTTACTTGTTGATGTTAAGTATGTGCATGTTAATTCCATTGAATATATCATTCCTTTGATGATTTCCATTAAATCCTTTGACATTGGAACTTATGCATAAGGTAACATGGCCTTTGGCACCTTTGTGTGTGGAGTCTTGATGTCATGTACAAATTGAATATTTTAAGGATATTAGACCAATAGTTTGAGAATAAAAACATCATAAGGAGATATTCCTCATCAATAAATTTCCATTCATATGGGAGCATCTTCTAACTCCTTACAATTGAAGAGATATGAATTTTTGAAGTTGGTGTATGCCATGTTTTTGGGTGAGCCGGCCAAACATATGAGAATTTAATTATTTGTAATTTTGAATTGCATGTCGTCCCAAGGAAATAAATTTCCTCCACAATATATATAAATATAATATAAAAAATTTCATTTATTCTGTGGAAATTGAACCCAGTGATAGATTAATTTTACTCACAACAATTATCAATTGAACATGCAAAATCACTCACAAAAGAGACTGATTAATGAGCTGAACACTAAACTGTATTGAATAAGTGTACAATAGCCAACCCTGTAACATAATAGGTTGCTTCATTAAATAATTACATAAGGGATTCGAATGCATGATGATCAATTCGAATCTAGCATAAAGCAGGCTTACTAAAATTAAGCAAATCCCCCATAGGTGCAAAAAGCTGATCCCAAATCAGTCATAGAGCTCACGAATTGGAAAAAGCACTTAGGCAAGATAAAGAGTGATGGAATGACAACTCATACATGCTTTAACTAGGAGAAAAGAGTGGAATATGTGTAGGACAAAAAACTAGTCAACCTCACCTAGTCAAGCTTTTCCATTTGCCTTAAAACACTGAAAAAGCAGGGAATAAAGCAGAAAAAGCAGAAGGGCACTTAGGAGGCTAGGAATAAATAATATTTGATTCCTTGAGGTTTCCCAAGGGCTACATGAATCAAATAAGGAAAGTTTGACCACTATGGATAGGTAAATGACAACTTGCACAAGGTGGGACACATGAACTAGGCAAATAAGACAAAAATAATGAAATTAATGTCTAAGGTAGCTAACTATGGGTTGATTATTCTAACACCCCCCCTTAAGCCTGAATTATGAGTAATATGTCAGAAAATTATAGGGCCTAGCAACAAGGCTTAGTCACCCTTTACATACTGCATGTCCATTTAAACAAGGAAAGAGGAAAAAACCACATGGGAAAATCCTCCCTTAAACATGGACTGTAAAACAAAATTTGGAAATCTTGTCTTCACTCATGCTTCACAAAATGATCAGCAATCCCCAGCAGTGATTTCAGATTACTGAAGGTCTTCTCACAAAATTCTTTGGTGAAGATATCAACTACTTGTTTTGAAGATGAACAGAAGAGTAGGTGAATGGTGCCATCATGCAAAAGCTCTCTAATGTAGTGCATATGGATCTCAATGTGTTTGGTTCTCTACTTCTGAACTGGATCTTTGCAGATTCGAATGGTACTCTAGTTATCATAGTAGATGGAATTTGAGTACTCTGATTCAAAACCACACTCTCCAAGTAAACCCTGCAACCATAAACATTGAGTTGCTGCATTAACAACTCCTCTGTACTCTGCTTCTGTAGATGAGAGTGCAATGGCACTCTGTTTCTTGCTTGACTAGCTGATTGGCCCTTATGCAAGCATGAACACATATCCTGATGTGGACTTTCTATCTGTTCTATCACCTTCCCAATCACTATCAGTAAATCCAATCAAATCAAGATCATATTTTGCTTTATAGAAGATCCCATGTGTCCTTGTTCCCTGAACAAAGTTAAGGATCCTTTTGGACGATTTCCAATGGATCTCATGAGGCTGATCCATGTATATTGAAGCCACACTTACTGCATAAGAAATATCAGGTCTAGTATGTGTAAGATACAACAAACATCCAATCAATTTCCTATACAGTGTATTGTTTACCATAGGTGAAGAATTAGCTTCTTCCAGCTTCACTCCTGAAAGGAAATGAGTCTTGCTTGGTTTGCACTCCTTCATTTTGAATTTGTTCAGCAAGTCCAAGGCATATTTGGACTAGGCAGACCCGGGTTTAATCCTTTAGTGTCGCACCAACAAAAGACCCACAGTGTTGGCCCTTTCGGCGACAACCTGCGCGCAGGTTGCAGTCTCACCCGAAACAGCTATGGGGTGCCGCAAAATCAGGTTTCTGCAAGCAGAGAGGGGGATTACTGTACCTTATCCTTTAATAACCTTATTAATCAATACTATAAAGATTTATCATTCATTCACATACAACTTCGCAGATAAATAAACAGTTGTGACTTGCTCAACCCGCTACAGGGAGTTCACAGCGAAGCTAAATATTAACAGCGATCTAACTTATCAGATGTGTACAGTTATTAATGCATAAAACACAATAGAAATAGAAACAACACAAGAAACCACAACACCAGATATAACGTGGTTCACCCCCAGTGTAGGGGCTATGTCCACAAACTGTGTTCTATTCAACTTGCTACAAAACCACAGTTTGATCTGCGCACTCAGCTGCAGATCCCTTCAATCCTTAAAAAGCCACGCACACAGTAGAAGGCCCCTGTGCACACAGCTGCAGGTCTTTCCTCAATCTTCTTTACAAAACCCCTCTGCGCACACAGCTACAGAGGTCGTCCATGCACACAGCTAGGACTTAACCTTTCCTTACAAAATCAACCTTAGCTTCGCCTTAGTCTTTCTTACATCATAAAACCTAACCTATCTTCTTTACACAAGCGCTTATTTATACTGTACATTTTTACAAAACCATGGTCTTAAACCATGGGCACCCCAAACCCTAAACCATGGACTTAAACCATGGGTTTATTACAGAAGACTTTGACTCAACCCTGACACCCCTAAGACTATTTTGAGTCCACACTTGCGGAGTTATCCATCTTAAGGGTCGTTAGGGTGCGCGTCCCAACATGCACCTTGATTCCAGCTTTGTTTTGAGCAATCTCAAGCCCCAAAAATTGACTTAAGAGCCCCAAATCTGTCATGGGGAAGGCTTGGTTCATTGCACCCTTTAAGGAAGCAATCTCATCCTTTGAGCTTCCTGTAATGAGGAGGTCATCAAAATATAACACAATGATCATTAATGAACCATCAATTAACTTCAAATAGACATTTGGATCTGATTTGCACTGAACAAAATTCAGTGATAGCGAGAAGCTATCGATCTTGGCATACCAAGCCCTGGGGGCTTGCTTTAGCCCATACAATGATTTTCTCAACCTGCACACAAGAGAAGGGTTAGTAGCAAAACCTTGAGGCTGCTGCATATATGTATCTTCAGTGAGATCTCCATTCACGAAGGTACATTTTACATCCATGTGATGTACCTCCCATTGCTTTGAGGCTGTAATGGCCAGGGCTAGCCTGATGGAATCCATCTTTGCCACTGGGGAAAAGGTCTCATTGTAATCTATCCCATGAACTTGTGAGTAGCCCTTTGCTACAAATCTTTCCTTTTACTTTAGTGGTGAACCATCAGCAGCAAATTTGGTCTTGTAGACCCACTTACACTCAACTAACTTCCTCCCTGGGGGAAGATCCACTAGCTCCCATGTGTTGCTCTTCTAAAGTGAGCTGAACTCTTCCTTCATGGATGCTTACCATATTGGATCTCCTACTGCTTCTTCATATGTTTGAGGATCAGATTCCACCATCAAATAGCATTTTTCATCAAACATAGGATCCTTCATGCACAGACCACTCTCAAATTGAGATCTAGTCCTCCTTGGGTCATTGGGATCCCCAGCTAGCTCTCCTGCTGCATGTAGTGTCTTGGATTCCCATTTTGGCCTTGTAGGGATGTTAGGGTATGCAATAAACTCATATCCATTAGACAAATCAGAATCATCATTTTCAACAAACTATTCACTTACTTTCAGAGGTTCAGGTGGTGAAGAGGCTTCTCCAACTTCCACTGCTGCAAGGGGTTCTTCTTGAAACTGAACACACCTTTCGATGAAGGATTTATTTGTGCTCAAAATTTTCAGTTTGTACCCTTTTGAATATTCATAGTATCCAACAAATAGACACTCTTGGCTTTGGGGCTGCAAATCCTTTCTCTTTTCTGTTCGAATTCTAGCCCAAGCCCTTGAGCCAAAAATCCTGAAATGAGTCACATCTGGCTTGTGCCCACTCCATGCTTCGAAAGGAGTAATACCTTCAAGTTGTTTATGAGGCACCATATTTTGGATATAGGCTGCACAGTTGATAGCTTCGGCCCAGTACTTTGGTGGCAAATTTTTGACCTCCATCATGCATGTTGCCATCTCCTTCAGTGATCTGTTCTTCCTCCCTGCAACACCATTTTGTTGTGGTGTGTAAGGGATAGAATGCTACATATGGATACCTGCATCTGCAAAATAATTAATAAAATCAGACTTGACATACTCACCACCATTTTCAGATCTGAGGACCTTGAGTTTCCTCCTAGACTGGTTTTCAACCAAAGCCTTAAAGACTTTGAAGAGGCCAAAAACTTTAGACTTGTGTTTCAGGAAGTAAACCCAGCAATACCTGGAAAAGTCATCTATGAAATTCAATGCATATTTGTCCTGACTCATGGACATATGAGGGAATGGGCCAACAACATCACTATGGATCAGCTCGAGGGGTGCAGAGGTTCTCTCATGACTAGCTCTCTCAAATTTATGCTCTAGGTATTTTCCTAGGATACAACCTTTGTAGACTCCTTTGGAAAATTTTATCTTGGGAAACCCTATGACCATCTCTTTTTCACTAAGATCAAAAATATACTTGTAATTTAGGTGGCCAAATATTTCATTCCAAATCTTGCTTGCTTCATTAGCATGAATCAGAAGAGCAGAGGGGTTTGAGTAGGGTAGGAAGTGTGAGAACATGTATACCTTCTGAGCATGATTCGCAACTCCTTTTGCAATGACTTTACCACTTTAGATCTCTGTGATCTCAAATTCATCGGGGGAGAATATGACCTTCTTTGGAGACCCAATGTGAGTCATATGGTACACTGATAAGAGGTTGGAGGCAAGACCATGCGCATACAACACATTGCTGAACTAACCATGATCAAGATCAGTCCTCCCTTTGCCCAAACTTTCAATGAGAGAGTCATCTCCCAGTAGTATAGGTGGTCCTTTCAACATGTCAAGTGAGGAGAAGGCCTCCTTGGTCGAAACCATGTGTCTTGAAGCTCCAGAATCAATGATAAAACTAGGTGAGCTTGATGTGCTAGCAACCAATGCATGAACTCTCTCTCTGTCATCTGAACTTGATCCTCCTTCTCTCTTCTTTGAGTTATCTGGAAGGGAGATGCCATTCTTATCTAGGAGTTGGGTCAGCATGTCTATTTGCTTCTTCATACAAGAGCTTTCAGTGTGATTGCCCTTATTGCATTATGCGCACTTGCTCATTTCTCCTTTGTTTTTCTTCTTCTAGTTATTCTTCTTGGAACCTTGTGGCTCCTCTAGAGACTATTTCTTGTCTTGTTCTTATGTGAGAGATTCCATGAAATCTGCAATGCTATGCATCTTCCAAGTTTGAGCTGTCAGTTTTCTGGCATAGAAGGTCGAAACAAACATTGAATAGTCAGGGCCAAGCTTTGAGAGAATTGACAAGACCAGCTGATCATCCTTGTTTTCGATCCCACACTGTTTCAGCTGCAAAACAAGTTCTTTGAACTTGGAGAAATAGAGTTGTAGAGATTCAAAGCTATAGGGACTTAGGGAAATCAGCTCCTTTTCGATTTGATGTCCCCTCATCTCATCTGTCTTTCCAAAAATATCAGTAAGATTCTCCCATACATCATTCGGTGATGTTAATCCATCAATATGGAAAAGGAGGTCTCTGGATATACTCAGACACAAGAGACCATAGGCCTCATCCCTCCTGTTGTGCCATTTTATCTTCTCTGCAGCTACATTGGGCTCTGCTTCTATTGCCATAGTCACCCTGTAGAGGCCTTTCGCTCTCAACAGTATCTCCATCTCTGCTTTCCATTTAAATAAATTGAAGGGAGTCAAGATGATCTTCTCAGATTGATCCATAGCTTAGAAATCTGTCCCAGCTGTTAGTAGAAGGATCCCAGTCACTGATGTCGAACTTGCAAAAAAAATTTGAAGGAGAGAAATCGATCTAAAATTGCTATGATACCATGTCGAAATTGAACCCAGTGATAGATTAATTTTACTCACAACAATTATCAATTGAACATGCAAAATCACTCACAAAAGAGACTGAATAATGAGCTGAACACTAAACTGTATTGAATAAGTGTACAATAGCCAACCCAGTAACATAATAGGTTGATGCATTAAATAATTACATAAGGGATTCGAATGCATGAGGAGCAATTAGAATCTAGCATAAAGCAGGCTTACTAAAATTAAGCAAATCCCCCATAGGTGCAAAAATTTGATCCCAAATCAGTCATGGAGCTCACGAATTGGAAAAATCAGTTAGGAAATATAAAGAGTGATGGAATGACAACTCATACATTCTTTTAGAAGGATAAAAGAGTGGAGGATGTGTAGGACAAAAAACTAGTCAACCTCACCTCGTCAAGCTTTTCCATTTGCCTTAAAACACTGAAAAAGCAAGGAATACAGTAGAAAAGGCAAAAGGGTGCTTAGGAGGCCAGGAATAAAGCATATTTGATTCCTTGAGGTTTCCCAAGCACTACATGAGTCAAATAAGGCAAGTTTGACCACTATGGATAGGTAAATGACAACTTGCACAAGGTGGGACACATGAACTAGGCAAATAAGACAAAAAAAATGAAATTAATGTCTAAGGTAGCTAACTGTGGGTTGATTATTCTAACATATTCATCATCAATTCTCTCATGAATTTTGAAACTCTTGGATAAAAGTGCAAAATTTTCTGACAAAGAAATGTTTGGGCTTCTTCATTAAAATTGGCATAACTTTCTCATATGAAATCGGAATTACAAAATTCTTGGATATTTGGAAATATTTTTATGAGGTATATGTGATGAAATGATATAGATTTTACCTTGGTTTGTATATTTTTTCTTCATATTATGATATTCAAAAAGGTATGGTTCATTCTTCTAGGTTTCTCTTGTGATGGAACATGTCTCTCATGGATAGAGTTCATATTTGATATTAGTATGTGAGCCTCTATATTGGTATATATATTTGAATTCATTATGGAGGATATAATGATGATACTTCATATATTTATTGTATGATATGATACAATTTATGATGATAATGCATGTGATAATGATGATGTCGATGCACTCCTATACAATATGATGTACATGCATACCATAGTGTGATGATTATATCCTATGCACTATGATGTATAATTGATTTTTATGATGCATACATGGTGCACACTAATATGATGATGATGTATATTTTATGATGACAATGCATACCCTATGACGATGATGCATACCTATGATGATGATGCATGACGACGCATGCCATATGTTCAGTGGATGTAGAGAAAGATTATTTGTTCAGTGACTATGTATGAAGATGTGTACAAGGATGTACATGAGTAGTGTATGGTAGTAAAATGAATTTCTGGTATACATGGATGATTTGGAGGTGATCAGAGTGCATAGGTTATCAGCAGCAAATTTAGAGTTTGGTACCTCATAGTTCTACAGGTTGTGCAGTATGGCACAGTTTGTGCAGCATGGTAAAGATTGTGTAGTGCACTAAATTTGATGATTAGTAGGTCCATGGGATCAGTGCGACAGTGGTTCAATAATTTCTATCTTCATATCAAGATAAAAGGATGGGGCAAGGCAAGGCAGTTGTATCCTCCTTCTAGTTGAAGCTGGAGAACTAGGGAGTTGTATATTCCTTCAGGTTAGAGCCTTTAAATTAGGGGGTCAAAGCCTCCATCTATTTGTAGCTAGAAAATTGAAGTCTTTATAATAAGGGGGTTTTTTCCTCCTTCCAATTATTTTTGGAAAACTATTTTTAAAAGGATACTGTGGTTTTACCCCCAAAACATGGGTTTCCACTTCAAAAATTAGTGTGGATTGTGAAGCTTGTTATTTTTATACACATTGATTATTTGCCATGATTGGTGATCAACAAATTTCTTTTGATTAAAATTTTATATTGTAAAAATACTGATTCACCCCCTCTCAATATTTCAACAAATAATTTGAATCTACCAACTAAACATGACTCACTAGCTAAATCAATGTGTCTAAATCACTGCATGGGAGCCACTATTCTAACTCCCAATTTCTAAGTTAATCTACAATCAGTTAACAACTAGGGTAGGTGGAAAAAAGTTACACCTCCAATAGATGTATACAAAAATGGAGCTAGACTAACTAAGAGTGATCCAATTGATTGTAACTTGAGGCTGACTTAACATAACTACCTACCTACCACATCCAACTAACGGAGGGTACTAGTGGCACTCAGAAGGGATCCTAGAATGTAGGGATTAGAACTGGTGACACCAAATGGCGCTGGTGGAAACAAGGGAATCAAACTCTAGAAAATGACTCCTAATTTAGGCAATATCTTCAACTAAACCATATATGGATAAGGGAGGATTATTTAATTCTAAAACCCCCCTTTAATACTGACTTGGACAACTTTGGGCCCTAGAAACTAGGCCAAATGTCACCCATACAATATATTGAAATAAAATATGCTCAATAAACTAAGGGAAATGGGGAAAACCTCATGGGGACCCCCCCTCAAAATAAGAAGTGAATCAGGAAAACAAGCTATACTTAAGAGGAAATTTTCCTCTTTTGGTAAAAACTTGTAAAATTTGGCTACAATTTGTATCTCTGTGAAGAAGCCATGCAAAATCATGGTTCTTATATGCATCAACACTTTGGGACTGTGCATGTGTAGGTGAACCTTTCCATCTTCTTCAGATATGTTGAATGTTTATTGTGTATTCTTTTTGGAGGAGGAATGGAATGATCATTTTTGTTCTTCAGTGGGCCAAACTATGGATCATTCGCTATCATCAAGTAACATCTTCCTGGAATTTTGTTGCACCACTCTATAGCTACTGAAGCTATGTGAGAGATTGAAACATATTCATTCTAATATTGGGACCTTGTTTTTCTTCCATGATCCGGATCCCCAACATCATTCCCAGATGCTTCAATGAGGCTTTCATCCCCTTTAGCCTTCTGAATTGGAATAAGAGTTGGATCTGGATCTAGATCATCTTGAGGTACAATATCAATATCAAGATCATGTTAATCTTGTTCCTCATCTTTTGAATCTTAAATTTCATACAACATATCATTATCTGCAAATGGAGGTGAAAGAGAGTTTATGCCTCCACTTTCGAATGGATGCTAAGATTTGTGTTGGAGCTGAGTATGGAATAAAGCGTGAGACTTCATATGATTTGGATGCATGGTTTTAAAAACCCTTTGTTGTAATCTTTCTAGTTGAGATATCTGATATCTCCACTAAGTTAGGGCCAAATACAAATTGATTTGGCAAGCCAGTATGTGTCATATGTCAAACAAATAACAAATTTTCTGAAAGAGAAGGAATATAAAGTACATTCTTAAACTCACCATGTTGTATTTTAATAGAACCTCTACCTACTGGGATCTATGAAATATCCCCCATATGAATGCTATGTCCTCCTGAGACATGCAGAGTAGTGAAGGATTATT
Source organism: Pseudotsuga menziesii (assembly GCA_001517045.1). Classification (NCBI taxonomy): domain Eukaryota; kingdom Viridiplantae; phylum Streptophyta; class Pinopsida; order Pinales; family Pinaceae; genus Pseudotsuga; species Pseudotsuga menziesii. The sequence continues at coordinate 229,324 of LPNX010363350.1, read as the reverse complement.
TCATGGAAACCATGTGCTTCAGAATGCTCCAAAATATATCAAGTAAGCCTTCGAATGAGTGAAGCTTGATTTCAAAGCATGATATCTCTCATATGCTTCAGTCTTCTCTCCAGCTTCAGACATCTCTACACCTTGTGGAAGGGAAATTTTTCTGTTAAAGGAGTGTTTTCAACTAGTCGATTGTATTTTTCATGCACTAGTCCTTTGGATGAAAGAATCTCATATAATATGGACACTTAGTATTCTTGAATTTATTACTTTTCATGGAACTTGAGGCTCCATCAGAATATTGTTGATTCCCCTTCCCTTTGTCCTTCCCTATTACTTGCACATTGTTTGATTCTGTCACTAAGAGTGCTCGGTACTTAGGGGTTCGAAGCACTCTCATTTCAACCAATTTATATTGCTCTTGTATTAAAAACTCAACAAAAGAATCTAGAGAAGGAATATTAGTCACAACATTAATCTCTATTCAATATTTCAGCAGTAATACAATGGTGTTACAATAAGAAGAATTTGAATCATGTAGATAAGATTCAAATCTACCAACTAAACCTAACTAACAGGCTAACACAGTGTGTCTAAATCACTACATGGAATCCAATAGTCTAACTCTTGATGTCTAAATCCATCCATAATCAGTTAATAGTTGGGGTAGCTAGAAAAAGGTGCCACTCCCCATGCATGGATGAAAAAATGGCACTATACTAACTGAGAGTGATCTAACTGATTTTAACTAGAGTTTGAATCATCATAACTACCTACCTACAACAACCAACTAATGGAGGATGCTAGTGGCAATCAGATTGGCTCCTAGAATGTAGGTATTGGCATCGGTGGCACCAAATGGAACTAGCAGAACAAAATGACGCTGGTGGCACAAATTGTTATATTTTTATCATTTAATCAATATGATCTATTATCTTATTTGAGAGAATAACATGAACAACAATAATCACAAGATAAAAGAGACACAAAGAGTTTTCCTGAAGGAAACCATAAAGTAGAAAACCCCACAACTTCCTTAGAGATAGAATGAGCACCAATAGAAAAAGTAAAACCCAAAGATACAAAGATGATCTCCGATAGTTGTTCTCTCTCTCACTCGTACAAGATACCCCTATCTCACGCAGGAGCTATTGTTGAGTGATTTTGTGTGACAAATAGAGAGTCTCACTCTCTTCTTATACTTGTTTTCCACTTGACAATTACTCTATAGGTCCAACCTCTCTAGGATATTCTAATAACCCTAATACAACTCATTTGTGGGGTCTATTTCTCCGACTTACAACAAACGGTTAACCTGAATGAATTTACATGACTCTATTATATTAATGAATTTCTTGATCAGAGGAACAAACATCTCCATCGGGGTCCAATGAAATACGATATAAAGTATACAAGTGAATGCATTCCAAAGTTACAAATAAATTAACACTCCCTCTTAACTAGGAAGGTATTTGCTTGACACAGCTCATCAGCATGAGTCTTCATCACTGAATCATCATCAAATCTGGATCAACATCAAAGATGGATTATCATCATCATTGTTGTCGCTATCTCGAGAAAATGGCATTATCTCTCAAATATACTCATCATAGTAAGTTCTACAGAGCCAACCATTTTTCATGTTGGATGTAGGCCTAGCCTCCATGTAGGTCTTCAACTTCATCACTTACATCTGACCATGGGAGGCCCACCCTACCACTATGTCAAAAAGGATCAACACTGTTAGAATAATCAACCCATAGTTACCTACCTTAGACATTAATTAAATCATTTTTGTCTTATTACCTAGTCTCCTATATTCCACTCTATGTCAGTTGCCTTCTACATGTCATAGAAGTTAACACTTTCTAAAAATGAGTCATGGAGCACTTGGGAAACCTCTCGAAAACCATATTTAGCATGTCTTCTTTATTCCAGATCCTCCAAAGTGCATATCTACTTTTTCTGTAAATCTGCATGTTTTATTGAGAATTAAGGCAAAAGGGAAAACTAGACTAGGTGTAGTTGACTTTTTTTTTCCCACATCATCCTCCATCCTTTTCTCCTATTAAAATCATGTATGAGTTTTCTTTCCATCCCTTATTATCTTTTATACTTGACTTTGCCAATTTGTGAGCATCCTAGTGGATTTGGAATCTGCTTTATGCACCTACCGGGGATTTGACTAGATTTAGTAAGCCTACTTTTTTACTATTTCCAATGGCATCCTTATGCATTCAAATATCTCATGTAATTATATATTTCATAATCCTATTACTTCATAAGGTTTGCTATTGTGCACTTATTCAATACATATTAGTGTTATGCTCCAATTTTAGTCTCCTTTGATGTTAATTTTGCATGTTTGATTAGCAATTTTGTGAGTGTAATTGTGCTATCACTTGGGTTCAATTTCCACATGGTATCAGAGCCTTTGTAGATCAATTTTTCTCCTTCCATATTGCTATTGTAGGTTCAACATCTTGACTGGGAGCATATTCTGTTGACTGAAGGGCACAATTTCTTAGCTATGGACCAATCTCAGAAGATCATATTGACTCCATTTAATTTCTTTGAATGGAAAGCTAAGATGGAGATATTGTTGAGAGAGAAAGGTCTCTACAGGGTTATTATGGAAACTAAGGTAGAGCCCAATGCATCTGTAGAGAAAATAAAATGGCACAATAGGAGGGATGAGGCCTATGGTATTTTGTGTTTGAGCATTTCAAGAGACCTCCTTTTCCATATTGATGGATTGACATCACCTAATGAAGTGTAGGAGAAGATTACAGAGCTTTTTGGTAAGATAGATGAAATGAGAGGACATCAAATTTAGAATGAGTTTATCTCTTTGAGTCCCAGCAGCTTTGAATCCTTGCAACTTTATTTTTCCAAGTTTAAATCCCTTGTTTTGCAGCTAAAACAGTGTGGAATTGAAAAGAAGGAAGAGCAACTAGTTTTGGCCATACTCTCAAAGCTTGGCCTTGACTATTCAGTGTTTGTTTCGACCTTCCATGCCACCAAGTTGATAGCTCGAGCCTGGAAGATGCCTAATCTTTCATAGTTCATGGAATCCCTCACACAAGAACAAGATAAGTTGGTGATGATGGGCACCATCAAACCTTCCAAAGACCAAGATTTGGTTGCTGGATATTCAAGAGTGGATTCAAAAAACAAGAAAAAAGATAAAAAGACACCTGAGCAAAAGAGAGACAAGAACAAGTCTCAAGAGGATCCCCAAGGCTCTAAGAAGAACTTCCAGAAGATGAATAACAAAGGAGAAATGAGCAAGTGTGCATACTATAGTAAGGGCTATCATCCTAGAATCTCTTGTATGAAGAAGCAAATTGACATGTTGACCCAAATCCTAGAGAAGAATAACATCTCCCTTCCTAATTGCTCAAAGAAGAGGGAAGAAGGATCAAATTTAGAGGATAGACAGAGAGTACATGCTTTGGTTGCCGGCACATCAAGCTCGCCTAGTTTCATCATAGACTCTGGATCTTCTAGACATATGGTTTCGACAAAACAGGCATTCTCCTCTCTTGACATGTTGAAAGGTCCACCAATATTTTTGGGAGATGACTCTCTCACTCACAGTTTGGGGAAAGAAAGGATTGATCTTGACCATGGTAAGTTCAATAATGTGTTGTATGTTCCAGGTCTTTCCTCTAATCTCTTGTGAGTGTATCAGATGACTCACATAGGGTCTCCAAAGAAGGTCATCTTCTCTCCTAATGATGTTTAAATCACAAATATTTCGAATGTTAAAGCCATAGCATAAGGTGTTGTTGATCACACTTCAAAGGTATACATGTTTTCCCATTTTCTACCCTACTCAAACCCCTCTGCTCTTCTGATTCATGCTAATGAGGAAAGAAATATTTGGCATTAAATATTTGGCCATATTAAATACAAGTATCTATTTGATTTGAGTGAAAGTATATATGGTCATAGGGTTACCAAAGATCAAGTTTTCCAATGGAGTCTATCAAGGTTGTATCCTAGGAAAACACCCAGAGCACAAATTTGAGAGAGTTAGTCACGAGAGAACCTTTGCACCTCTTGATTTGATCCATAGTGACATTGCTGGTCCATTTCCTCATATGTCCATGACTCAATCCAAATATGCACTGACATTCATAGATTAATTTTCTAGGTATTATTGGGTTAACTTCATAAACCATAAGTCTGATTTTTTTGACCTCTTCAAAGTCTTTAAAGCCTTGGTTGAAAATCAGTCTGGGAGGAAAATCAAGATCCTCAGATATGACAATGGTGGTGATTATGTCAATTTTGAGTTCATTCATTATTTTAAATATGCAAGTATTCAGATGCATCATTTGATACCTTACACACCATAGCAAAATGGTGTTGTTGAGAGAAAGAACAAGTCACTGAAGGAGATGGCAACTTGTATGATGGAGGCTAAGATTTTGCCACCAAATTTTTGGTCCGAAGCTATAAACTATGCATCCTACATCCATAATATGTTTCCTCATAAGTATCTTCATGGTATGAGTCCTTTCGAATCTTGGAGTGGGCACAAGCCAGATGTGACCCATTTCAGGATTCTTGGCTCAAAGGCTTGGGCTAGAATTCCAACTGAAAAGACAAAGGATTTGTATCCCCAAAGCAAAGAGTGCCTATTTATTGGGTATTCTAAAGATTCAAAAGGGTACAAGCTGATAAAATTGAGCACTAATAAGGATTTCATTGAAAGAAGTGTTCAGCTCCAAGAAGAGCCTTCAGTAGTAGTTGAAGTTGGAGAGTCTTCTTCACCACTAGATCCATTGATTGTAAGTGGAGAGACTAATGAGTTTGCTGATTTTGATATTTATGATAATGATGATTTTATTTCATATCTAAAAATTATTACAAGACCAAAATGGGAAGCAAATACCATTCATGCAGCTGGGGAACTAGCTGGAAATCCTAGTGACACTAGGAGGACTAGTTCTCAGTCTGAGAGTGCCCTGTGTATGAAAGATCCCTTATTTGATGAGAATTTATATATGATGGTTGAATCATATCCATAGACATATCAAGATTCAGCACATGATCCAAGATGGAAAACAGACATGAAAGAAGAATTCATCTCGCTCCAGAAGAACAACACTTGGGAACTCGTGGATCTTCCACCAGGGAGGAAGCTAGTTCAATGTAAGTGGGTTTTCAAGACTAAGTTTTCTGCTGATGGTTCACCTTTGAAATATAATGAAATATTGGTAGCTAAGGTCTACTCACAAGTACATTTTATTGACTACAATGAAACATTTCCACCAGTGGCAAAGATGGACTCCATAAGGCTAGCTTTAGCCATTGCAGCTTCGAAGTAGTGGGAGGTACATCACATGGATGTGAAGTGTGATTTCCTAAATGGAGATATCACTGAATATATTTACATGCAGCAACCTCAAGGGTTTTTTTTTAATCCATCTTTTGTGTGCAGGTTAAAGAAATCATTGTATGGGCTCAAGCCAGCCCCCAGGGCTTGGTATGCTAAGATTGATGGCTTTCTACTATCATTGAGTTTTTTTCGATGCAAGTCTAATCCTAATGTTTATTTGAAGCTGATTCATGGTTCTTTGATGATTATTTTCTTGTATATGGATGACCTTTTGATTAGAGGAAGTTCAAAGAAAGAGATTTCCTCCTTGAAGAAAGCAATGAACCATGCATTTTCTATGTCTGATTTGGGATTGTTGAGCCAATTCTTGGGTCTCAAAATTGCTCAATCCCAACATGGAATAAAAGTACATCATTAAAATTATGCCTTAGATTTTTTGAACAAGTTCAACATGAAATATTGCAAGCCAAGAAAGACTCCTTTCCTTTCAGGAGTTAAGCTTGAAGAAGTAGGTTCTTCTCCTATGGTAAATAATACATTATATAGGCAGCTGATTGGGTGTTTTCTTTATCTTACACACACTTGACCTGATTTATATTATGCAGTTAGTGTGGCTTCAAGATAAATGGATCAGCCTCATGATATCCATTGGAGAGCAGCCAAAATAATCCTTAACTTTGTTCAAGGAATAAGAACTCATGGGATCTTTTACAAAACTAAATCTAATCTTGATTTGATTGGGTTTACTGACAGTGATTGGGCAGGTGAAAACACAGATCGCAAGTCAACATCTGGATATGTATTCATGCTTGCAAAAGGACCAATAATCTAGTCAAGCAAGAAGCAGAGTGCCATAGCACTCTCATCTACAGAAGAAGAGTACATAGGAGTTGTAAATGCAGCAACTCAATGTTTGTGGTTGCAGGGAATACTTGGAGAATGTGGCTTCAAATCAGAGTTTTCAACTATTATCTACTGTGATAATCAGAGCACCATTTGAATCTGCAATGATCTAGTTCAGAGACAGTGGACCAAACACATTGAGATCCATATGCACTACATCAAACAGCTTGTGCATGATGGTACCATTCATCTACTCTTCTGTGCATCTTCAAAACAAGTAGCAGACATCTTCACTAAATTTTTTTGTGAGAAGACATTCAGAAATCTCAAATCACTACTAGGTATTTCTGATCATGCTATAAAGCATGATTGATGACAATATTTTCAAATTTTATTTTACTTTCCATGTTTAAGGGAGGATTTTTCCATTAGGTTTTTGCCTCTTTCCTTGGTTAAATGGACATGCAGTATGTAAAGGGTGACTAAGCCTTGTTGCTAGGCCCTATATTTTTCTGATATTTACTCATAATATCAAGCTTAATGGGGGGTGTTAGAATAATCAACCCATAGTTACCTACCTTAGGCATTAATCAAATCATTTTTGTCTTATTACCTAGTCTCCTATATTCCACTCTATGCTAGTTTCCTTCTACATGTCATAGAAGTAAACACTTACTAAAAATGAGTCATGGAGCACTTGGGAAACCTCGTGGAAACCATATTTAGCATGTCTACTTTATTCTGGATCCTCCAAAGCACATATCTGCTTTTTCTTTGAAGCTGCCTGTTTTATTGAGAATTAAGGCAAAAGAGAAAGCTAGACTAGGTGTAGTTGACTTATTTTTTTCCCACATGATCCTCCATCCTTTTCTCCTAATAAAATCATTTATGAGATGTCTTTCCATCCCTTATTATTTTTCCTACTTGACTTTGTCAATTCGTGAGCATCCTAGTGGATTTGGAAACTTCTTTATGCACCTATGGGAGATTCGACAAGATTTATTAAGCCTAATTTTTGACTATTTCGAATGGCATCCTTATGCATTCAAATATCTCATGTAATTATATATTGCAGCAGCCTATTACTTCACAAGGTTCACTATTTTACACTTATTCAATACAGATTAGCATTACGCTCCATTTTCAGTCTCCTTTGATGTTAATTTTGCATGTTTGATTAGCAATTTTGTGAGTGTAATTGTTCTATCACTTGGGTTCAATTTCCAAAAACACTTACATCTGACCATGGGAGGCCTAGCTTGCAACCATGTCGGAAAGGCTCAGCAATTACTTCTAACCATGGGAGGCCCAAACTGCCACCATATCAGAAAGGCTATGCACTTACATTCGACCATGGGATGCCCATCCTACCACCATGTCGGAAAGGCTTGACACTTACAACCCATCATGAGAGGCCCAACCTAACACCATGTTGGAAAGGATTAGCACTTACATCTGACCATGGGAGGCCTTGCCTTCCACCATGTCAGAAATGTTCAAAACTTACAAATGACCATGGGAGGCCCAACCTACCACCATGTCAGAAAGGATCTACAATTACATCCGTCCATGGGAGGCACTGCCTGCCACCATGTCAAAAAGGATCAGCACTTACATCTAAACATGGGAGGCCTAGCCTACAACCATGTTGGAAAGGCTCAGCACTTACATCCATGGGCATGGTAGGACACACCTACTACCATCCTTGGAAAGGATCATTACTTCCCTTTTGAGGGAACCTTGATCTAAAAAATACCAAGATTCTCTCTGAAGTACTCAAAATTCACTCTATCTATTTATAGCATAGAATCACATCAGGTTTGATTACATCGAAGGATAACCTGCGATCTTCGCTAGGACTGATTACATCTGAGGAAAACCTACAAGAATGATTAAATCCGAGAAACCTAAAAAAAATTCTAGGATTTTATGATCAGACAACCTGTCTCACTTGCTATGCTAGAACTCATCACTTCCTCTTTCGAGAGATCTCGATATGAATCACATACTGGAGCTTCACTCCTCTTTGCATCATACAAAAATGCAAGTTGGATCAATCAAATCAAATAGTAGTTTTCAAAAGAAATATACTACCTCATAAATATCCAAGCACGTGGAAACATATTTTTCCTTGGCTGTACTCAGCGCCATGCAAGACTCCATCCTTCCAAGCCAGTAGCCCATACCAAATATTAAGCTAAAGAAGCATCCCAAGGTGCTCTTTTTCTTAGTGGCACTACCAATCCAAATCAACATAACCATGTAGGTTAGTCTTTTGATTCATATCATGCTCAATTGTACCCTTCAAGTACCTCGCTACATGCTTTGCAACCAGGTGATCATGTCTCAGATCCTCTAGGAACATCAATGAACAAAGAATCTGATGATACATTATGGCATCAATTGTCTCTAATGAAGCATCACTTAATAGCTTCAGGTTCAATGCCATCAGTGTGGTCAGGGCCTTGCAGTCCATCATCCCTAACCTCTACAGGATCTCCACTGCATAATTTCCTTGTCCAAGGGATATTCCATCCACACTATGCCACACCTCCATGCCTAGAAATCAGTGCATCATACCCAATCCCTTCATCTCGAACTCGGAAGCAAGTCTCCTTCTTGCAAATTTAAAGAGTTCCTCTTTTCCTATTAGGAACAGGTCATTGACATATAATAGGAGCATCACTGGTCTTCTACCTTCAACCTTGAATTAAATTTTTGAATCTGCTTTACTCTAAGTAAAGCCTAAAGCCATCAGTAAGTTGTCTATCCCATCGTATCATGTCAAACCTCAGGATCTTCTACAATCACTCCCTCTGAAGAGGAGCATCATTATCCCTCTGCCTTTCGTGCTCTATGTATTGAAACATTCTGTAATGGAGTGAGAAGTAGTTTCCTATGCTACTAATATTCTATGTATCCATATAGGGTCACTGGATACAAATATCCTCTATATTGAACCTTTTGAAAAAAGTTCTTCTCACTCCCATATGTGACCTTGTCATCCTCTATAGGATTTCATCTTCAACCTTGTAGAAAAGGTTAAGATCTCCATCACTCAAGGTGATCTTCAATATCCTCATGTATTTGTTATCGCATGTCTTCCTTATGAGATCCTAGAAGGCCTTCTTTCATTTGCTCACATTATTCTTATTGTCATGTGTCTCAACTCCCAATGGCTACTCTATGTATACTTGACTTGTCACCAGTGCAAATGTCTCTTCGTAGCCTATGCCTTCTTTTTGTGAGAAGCCTCATGATAAGAATATTTCCTTGTATCCCATGATGTTTCCATCTACTGCATGTTGGATCTTGTAGATCCATATGGATTACACTATGGACTTCCCTTCAGGTCTCGATACCGCATCCTAGACATCATTCTTCTTGAACGGGTACTCTCCTTCCCTTTCTTCTTGGATACTTCTTCATAGCTGGAAGGCTCTACATTAATGATTTCTCTCAACAATTTCACATAACTAGAGTGTTTCTGAGGTCTCTTGATTTATTTGGAAGTCTCGTCATACTATTATTCATCTGGGATTATTCTTCATCTATCGTTCTATTTATATTCTTATGAAGCTATTTCTTTCACTATGGAAGCTTCAAGTTCATATACATGTATTCTTATTGGAATGAATCTTGAACTGTCGTCTCTTGTTCTTTAGAACAAGTCTTATCCTTATTTTCTTGTAGGCAATTGTACACAATATTTCCTACAGTTCAAATGCACCAGTTGTATGGTAATAAACATTTCATAAGGCATATTCATAATGGAAAAATCTTATGCATAAATATATAATCATGCAACTATTTTATCTAGTACAACATTCATCCATATCTCATATACATAAAAACTTTCAGATGCCTTCCATCTCTACCATAACATTACTGATATTGTGCACTAATCCCAGTATGTCAACAAAGAGGTTTCATCCTAGATAAGTAGCAATGGAGTGTTGCATAGAACTATAGGCTACTTACCCATGACATGCATATTAGTAGTATGTTGTTCATTAATGTAGACATTCCATCATGCATAATACATTTCACAACTAAAAAATGTAATATAAACAACTACATATATAGGAAAAAACAATTCAAATACTTATGTTTGTTTGTTTCGTGGGTATACTCCTTCTTGAGCCTTCAGCTTCATCATTTTCTTCATTCATAACATCATTATTTCTTATCCAAATGCTAAGATGGATAATAGGTTCTTCAAGAATTGAGTCCTTCATATTCCTTATCGCTTGAAGGATCTTCATGAGAGCTTGATCTTCAATTGCTCCAACATTCTCTTCTCTTATTATGAGTCGAGCTTCTTCTTATGTGAACTCTTCCCAGAGTCTGCTGAAGGTAATCACTTCCTTCTGGCACACATTCCTCGAATGAATGAATCCCATGATATAGTGAGGCCATTCAAGTGGGTTATAACAATATCTTATTATTCTTTGATTTATTTGTCATAGAAATGAACACTTCCTTTTGGTGTCTTCAAGGATGAAACATGAATGATGAGGTGATCTTTAATATAATCTGCAATTATTCTCTTGGCTCTAGCCTTAGCCTAATCTCCCTTTGGATCCTAGAACTTCTTTCCTGAAATACTGATCTAAGTCAATTTATTCAAGGATCATGGAGTTCCTATACTTCCATACTTGTAAATTGTCATCTTCACCAGGATTTTCATCAATCTGGTGTGATTAGTCATTTTTAAATGAGAAACTCAAATGTAAATATCAAAAATTTAGATCTTACCAATTTGACGTGTTTGTCCCGATTCTGGAGTTGGATGATCTAGGGTTTGTCAGAGAAACCCTAGTTTTTAGAATTTGGAATTTCAAAATTATGATTTGATAGAAATATGGGAATATTCAAGGAGAACTTTCCAATGTACTCTTTTTTAGAAAACAGTGGAGGGAAGCTCCCAAAATAGGAATCCCTAGTTTTCCAATTTCTTCTGCAGAAACAACTGATGTTGATTCTTATGTATCTCCAAAGTTTTGGATCCTTAAGGTCTGAAACTTCTCACTTTGACATACTTATAAGTCTTGTTTCCAACCTCATAGGCTATAGCATAAATGGATTCTCCAAGTGGGATGTATTCATGTTTTCCCAAGGTTATTGTTTTGGGGACTATTCAGGATACCGAACTTGTACGAACTACCATGTGTCACTTTTTCATGTTTTGGGTTTGAAAAACATACCACAGAAACTATAGTATGTTCCCTACCTATAATATCTTGTTAAATTTTATTTGTACCTTCCTAGCCCAAGATATAGAAAATATCCCTAGGTCACTTGTTTAAGACTGTATTCTAGAGGAGGCTGGAACCCTGCTTTGGAGGAACCATATCTCCTTAAGTATAGCGAATCTGAGGCTGAAAGTTTTACAGAGTGTAAAAAATGAATTTTTATTGATCTTATAAAAATTTATATATTTGATCCTTCTCTAGTATCTCATTGTAGATAATTTATAGTATTACTAAATTCAGTCTTCTAAGGTTTCCAAGCATGAAACCCTAATTTCCATTAGCTGCCATTGCAGCTGTAATTTGGTTGTATAGTGAAACTGATTTGATCCATAAACAACTACCACTAGTATATGCACCCTAGTGAGGCAATTTAGGCTAGCCCTCCTTGCTTGATGATCTGCAGAGAGAACACCTTCAACTAGGAAGCCCTAGTTCCCATAGCTACACAATGTCTACTTTCGGAGAGGCTCTCACACCATGTTATTATTTTGTCATTTAATCAATATGATCTAGGATATTATCTAAAAGAATAACATGCACATCAATAATCATAAGAGATAAGAGACACAAAAACTTTTCCTCGGGGAAACCATAAAGGAGAAAACCTCGCAACTTCCTCATAGATAGAATGAGCACCAATAGAAAAAGTAAAAACCAAAGATGCAAAGATGATATCCGACAACGGTTCTCTCTCTTACTTGTGAGAGATCCTCCTCTCTCACTCATGTTCTATTATTGAGTGAGTGTATGTGACAAATAGAGAGTCTCACTCTCTATTTATACTTTTTTCCACTTGACAATTACTCTACAGGGCCGACCTCTCTACGAGAGTCTAATAACCCTAATACAACTCAATTGTGGGGTCTATTTCCCTAAATTACAATGGAGGGTTAACCTCAATGAATTTACATGAATTTATTATATTAATGACTCTCCTTATCAAAGGAACAAACATCTTCGTTGACGTACAATGAAATACAATATAAAATATACAAGTGAATATGTTCTGAAGTTACAAATACATCAACACAAATTGAACCACTGGCACTAATATCATGGTGGCACCAAACTCTTACAAAAGACTCCTAAGTTAGGAAATATTTTCAACTAGACTATATATGGAAAAGGGAGGATTATTTAATCCTAATACCCCTTTGGGTTAACAAACACCTTGACAACTTTTATGTGTTTAATAAATAGTATATTAATAAAACACTTAGATAAATTTGTAGTCATATTTATCAATGACATATTGATATACTCTAAGAATTGTTGAGACTTGTAAATGTCACATTTTCATCCACTTTATCTTCCGCTATTCCTCACATTTCATTGTCCCATTAACCTTTTATCATACCATTTCCATACATATATGGGGGTTTCACCTTATTATTTCCACTTTATTCATTTTAGAATTATAAGTGAATGCATGATTAAATATTAGAAAATTAACATGTTCTTCGCTAATATCTCGAAGTGCGGATGAGCTTTGTAATGTATAGGAATATGTGAAGAATTAATTCAAAGAAAAGACTTCATGTATATCTCCTCCAGCATTTCAAGGAGATAGTTATGCAAAGAATATTCCAAGGAGAAGATCATGGAGATTTGGTTGAGAGACATGTGGAGAATTTGTGAGAGATATGTGGAGGATTTGAAGGGATCATATCTTGTAATAATAGGAAAGTAGTTTAGTGGTTGAGTGAATAGTGGATCTCTCATTATGAGATGGTTATCTTCTTCTCAAAGAAGTTCATGTATAAAAGAGATTGCTCTCTCTTCATTTTTTGTGCTAGATCATCTTAGAATATCTTAGATATTAGATTATATTAGAGAATAGTAGATTGTAGAAGTTAGTCTTGACTTTGTAATATGGAGAAGGGAATTCTTAGATTTTGTTCATAATATTTCCTTTGATGCTTTCATGATTTATGATTGATTCTGGTGATGTAATTTAAGATTGCTTTATGGTTAATGTGAGCTCGCATGTGTTGTCTTGTTTCTCTTCATATGTTGTCTTTCTATTATGCAATTTACTTCCAGCCGTGTGTTTCATCTTTCAGCATTTGATTCGCAATTGCATGTTTCGGCTTAAGGGGGGCTAGATTAGATTAGTCTCAATTTCATTGGGGGTTAGATTAGCTTAATTTTGTTTCAGTCCTGCATATAATTTGCATGTGCTTCGTAAGCCTATGAACCTTAGATTGACAAATTAAATTGTTGGAAAAATACTACAACGGAATTAAAACAACATTAATTCAGCGCAACAAGAATAAACAAGAACATGAATAACACTTAAAAATAATTTTAAAAGTGTTAAGGGAACACTAATTGTTTGCTAAGATTAGTAAGTGTGATTTCATTAAAGACTGAATTCAGTATCTAGGACATGTGGTGTCTAAGGATGGGATATCATTCGATCCTAATAAGATTAAGGCTATCATTGAATGCTCTACTCCAAAGAATGTAACTAATATAAGATCATTCATGGGGATTACTAGATACTACCAAAAATTTATTGAATGATTTTCTAAGATAGCATACCCTATAACATCATTACAAAAAAAAGGCAATAATTTTTATTTGAGATAAAAATGTGCTGAGAGTTTTAATAAATTAAAACAATTGTTAATGACAACCCCTATATTAAAAATTGCTAATCCTTTTAATTATTTTGTGGTATGCACCGACACATGTAAAGGAGATCAAGGTAGAGTATTAATTCAAGAAAACTATCTCGTAGCCTACGAGTCTAGGAAGTTCAAATAACACAAGAAGAATTATGCTACTAATGACCTAGAAGTAGTTGATATCATACATGCACTAAAAATGTGGTGATGTTGTATCACTAGAAGAATATTCTTATTAATGTCTTATAATATTAGTTTTAAATACTTGTTAGTTCAACATAATATTAACGCTAGAAAAGATAGGTGGTTATCATTTCTAAGAGAATATGATTTCGAAATAAGACATATAAAAGGAAAAGAGAATAAAGTCACAGACACATTAAGTCGTTACACAACTTGTTGTATGGAAGCAACAACTATGAATCATATTTAGAAAATAAAATTTAAATGCATAAAATTTTGATAAAGAGTATCAAAAGATAAAGGAAAATACCACAGAGAATGAAAGGAATCAAATAAAAATGATCTTAGTCTGAATGGAAGAGGCTTATTACTACATAAAGGTAGATTATATATACCAAATTCAGAAGATATTGAATTAACTGTTATGGATGAATTACATAAACGACCTTATTCAGGACACCCTGGATATTAGAAAATGATTACTATGACAAGAAAATATTTCTTTTGGCCTACTATGAAAGTGAAGTAGAATAATATATAGCACACTACATTGAATGTCAACAGGTAAAGGATGAACACCAATGTCCAGCAGGATTAATGCAACCATTACCCATTCCAAAATGGAAATGGGAAGTTATCAGCATGGATTTCATAACATGTTTACCTAAGAATGTTAAACAACATGACTCAATCATGGTCATAGTGGATAAGTAAAGTAAAGCATCTCAGTTTATTCTAGTAAAATATACTTATAAGGTTGTTAACATTGTTGATATATTTAAGAAATAAATTTTCATGTTGCACGGTTTACCTAAAGTAGTAATCTGAGATAGAGATGTAAAATTTACAAAAAAATTATGGAAATGATTGTTTGAAGGACTAGACACACAATTAAATTTCAGCACTGCATGTCATCTTCAAATTGATGGATAAATTAAAAGAGTAAACCAAATTCTAGAATAAATGCTTAGAATGTATGTAATGGATAAACCTGGTAAGTGGGAAGAATACTTGTACTTAGTAGAATTTGCATGTAACAATCACTTCCAAGTTTCAGCTGGAATGAGTCCATTTAAAATTCTGTATAGATGAAAGTTTAACCCTCCAATTCCTTAGAGAAGTTTCGTCAATAGATTAATGTTAGCTCTAGAATTATTGAAAGATATGGAACTAACCATGAAACAGGTACAAAACAATTTGAAGGTTTAGCAATACAAGAAAAGGTCCCTAGGTATTGTGGGCCATTTGAAATATTGGAAAAAATTAGATCGATGGCATACCAGGTAGCATTACCTCCTACAATAATAGTACATAATGTTTTTCATATTTCAATTTTCAAGAAATAAGTTCATGATGCTACTCATGTGATAGACTAGAATCTTATACAGGTGGAACTTGAAGGAGATTTTCAAGTAGAATCAGAATGTATACTCTACCGGAGATAGCTTTTACTTTGGAACTGTACCATCGAACAAATCGAAGTGCAATGGAATCACCTTAGTCTAGAGGAATACACTTGGGAACTGGAAATTCATATGCGGGAGGCATATCCAGCTTTATTTTAGGATGAAATAATGGAGGAATGANNNNATATATATATATATATATTATTGAATAAATAAAGGAATGAAAGGAAATAAAACTGAAGTAGTTGTTAAAGGAGTTTTTTCTATCCCATAAGGGGAAAAGACAAATAGAGAAATTTGTCGAGTTAGAACTCAAGTGATGTAGGAGTCATATTCCCCAAGTTTAGGTCAAGACTCCTTGTGGCGCGCTAAAGAGCATGAGGCTCATAAATAAGCAAGTCCTAGGAAAAATACTATAAAATAGTATGTCCATCAAGCAAGCAAGAGGTTGGCAATGGATGGGAATTGATCTGTTGATGCAAAGAGATGGCACATTGATCAAATATTTTCCTTTTGGTTCAACAAATAGGCTTGATGATTTTGGATCAGGTAAGACTTGGATTCTCTATGTTTTTTTTTGGAGGAATGATGACTTTAGATTTGTTTTCCTGACAATGATGACAAGTTCCTCATAAAAATATTAACTGTTTAGTATTGATAATTATAGTTCGTTTATAGATTCAAATTTTAAATGCATTTTTTTAACTAAGAATTATACTATGCATTGGTTCCTAATTTTTTTTACCTATTTCCATATTATATTTTAGTAAAAACGGTTATTTATTTACGGAATGGAAAAGAATCATAGATCGTATTATCTAAGTATAAAATTCATTATATAAATAATATATACATATTTCAACCTATTCGTTGTTTGGGATTACATACCCATGGTAGAGTGGATATAAATTTAGTACAACTAAAAGACCTAAATTAATGTATTACAATCTACCAACCAAGTATTGAGTCAACCGGAGAAACACCCAAATTGTAGATATTTTCTACATTTTAAATATATCGACGTATCTTTTCCAATATATTTTGAATGTGTATCAAAGTAATCAATAGATTTAAGTCATCTTAAACTAACAGCATACTATAGAACTCGAAGGAATCCACACACAGTTTATCTTTGTTCAAGGAATTATAAGTTTATATCTCCATTTTAACTTAATCATTGTTCCAAGTGATCATACAAATTCTAGGCTAGATATAAGAATATTAGCTAATAAAAGAAACTAAAGAAGGATCTATGAGTAAGCCAATGGCTTACTTAATAATAGATAACTAAATCAATGAACTTCAACTATAAGCAAAATACTACAAAGCCTCTTTTCTAGTTGGGTATTCATACCCATTTGGGACTGATCTAAAAATATTAACAAACAAAAAGAACTAAACAAAAAAGGTTGGAGTCAATAAAAAAAATATTCATAGATACATAGAGTAGAGATGAAAGGATTCCTTTACAAAATAATAAACTAGATAGAGAATCCACAAATCTGTGTTTTAAATTAAACATTAACCAGATCTAGAAAACATGCAAGGCAGGTTGTATAACAACTTAATATCAAATAACAATATTCACAAATTAACAATTCTTACCTACAATATTTAATAAGCAAAATCAATTTATAAATGTACAGTCTATATTCTCAGGAATCCATACCCAAGGATAGATTGATAAGATAAAGAGTTAAATCGACAACCTAATTGTAGTATCTAAATGTAAATAAGAATCATTTTATTGAGATCCGGGCTACAAAGGGTAATCAACAATAGGATCGTGATATTCTTGTATAAAATTAAATACACATTTCCAATTAACTTTTGAAATTGATTTATAGATTAGATCTTAATAAAGAATTCGAACTATCAAGATTATTATGGCCATAATCCAATACATGTCATCCACCGTCCAAAACAAAAAACAAAATGTATAGTCTCCATCCAAATATGATTGAAAATCAAACACATTTGAGTGTTAGAGGTTGTAAATTCAACATTGTTTACTAATGCATCCAAGTACAGACCCTTAATGTTTATGTCACATCCCCATCCCTCCCGACCGACGAAGAGGACGCAACCCATGGCATTAACCATCCGGGTTAAGAGCCCCATGAACATACGAATTCATAATAATGATGAAACAGAATGCTTAAACAAAGACTTTGAACTAGAATATACACACATGAATATTTATCATGCACAGGTGCAATTATTCAACATACACAGCTACAACCATGTATCTTGCACAGGGGAATTATCATGCACTCATTCAAGCATTCATTCAACATGTTCAACATAATCATTAACCGAAAATATAGTTGCAGAAGTAAAATGCACAAGATCACTTATCTTATGAAGAACTCGATCCGCAACCAGCTACGTCGCTACAACGTTCCACCCAACCATAGGTCAGCGTGCTCCTTAATCTCTTAGCAACGCTACCACCCCTGAGCTGGGCATGATTTTCCAAGGAGTAAATGAACAATCAGGCTTACACATAGCCAAGGGTACATAAAGAATAGCCAAGCCAACACAGTGGGTTTATCAGGCCATCCAGGAGTGGGAAAGGATAAATGCTAAGCTGGTGAGCTCATTACAGAGCCAAGAACACCTACATCAGAACTAGATAGACCTATAAGACACCCACACACACCCAATACAAGGAATCAATCCCTTCTCTGCTACACAGTCCCTCAGGCCCTGCATTCCCTTCCAGTGCTATTCAGGGGTGGTGGAGAAGAAGCCCAACCCTCTAGCTCTATTTGTGTGGTTTCTAGCCACCAGATTTGTCAAGAAAAACTAAGCCCCATCCCTGCTCCCTACACAGTCCGAGGACCCACCATTGCACACATGCAATCAAACAGCTGATCCAACTTAAGACATGGAAGCCAATTCCTGAGTCGTTCTTGGCCCTATCGTGGCCAAAATGACTCTCAAGTGAATTTACAACAGTCCCAAAAATGTAAAGAAGACCTGATCTGAATAGTGAAGTCACCAAGGAGCTTACATAGTCCCAGGATGGAAATGAAAACCACATTCAGAGCTAGGCAAAGGCAAACATATGTACCGGTCACGAATTCGTAAGGAAAAACATACATAAACCACGCTGAGGAAGAGAAAAATACTGAATTCCAAACGGTGTGTGAAATGAGCAGACTCCCATCCCAAAACGTAAGGAAGACCACAGCAACACAGCAAATCGTGGGTAAAAACGCACAGCTCCCAGCTAGCTATGTGATTCCAACACAGAAGAATACATGTGCGTGAGGATAATGGACGCAATATGGTCCCTACGTGAGGACGAACAACCTATAGAGAGGACACGAATTTGAAAGTGCGTGAGTGTTCAGCACAGGCGTGGAGAGAATGAATGTCTGTGTGAGCGATGGCGGTGGTTTTGGCCATTGTGAAGCCAACCATGGGTGGAGTGTGCATGTAGGCAAGGACTGACAGTCCTGCCACCCCACTCCCAAAAACAATAACTGCCTCCACCACTCAACTGAATATTAAAATTGGTAGTTGGATAAGACAAAGGGGAGATGACACATCGGTTTCTCTCATAGCCCAAGTTTTGACAATTTTCCCACCCTTATCCTTGTGAAAATCATGCCCCTTCTCAATTTTAGTTGCCACGATCATAGCCGGTCTGGTTCATTTAATTAATTATGCATATTTACATGATTCTAATACGTAATATGTGCTGCATGCCCCAATATACCATCAGTGACAAATTTAAATCCAAAACATAGCATACCCGATCAATGGTGGGGCCTTGGCCTTTAGCTCCACACCATGATCATTTACAATATATACATCATGTACATCTAATGCAATGAGGTCAAAACCGGGGCATTACAGTTTAAAAAAAGAAAACTAAACTTATATTTAGATTTTCTTGCGGGTTTTAAATCCTTAACTTCCTTTGGAACCACGAACCAAGCCACTAGGAAACTAGCTTAATCGTGAACCTTTCTAGATACTTACCTTATGACTATTACAGGTGTCAAATTTTGTATTGCAAGACAAAACATGTATGTCCTTACATGCAACAAAGTAAGTTCCGTTAGTATAATGCTAATGACCAAGTTAAAAAATTCATTCTCCCTACTTAACATATTTAGAGTAAATTCCTCACCTCTAACAAATAAGAAGGGTGTCTAAGAGGAGGTGACCTTATCGCCGCTCTTACCAAGCATAGAGGCCTAAATTTTTTATATTTTACTTATCATTAAAGTATTGGATCATATATGATACCGAGTGTAAACTTTGAATGAAAATGTTTGGGTTGTAAAACCCTTATCTTTCCAAGCAAACTATGGGAAATAGGGATGAAGCTAGGCTCATCTGAAGCTTCAATGGAAATCCTAACTTTATTTGCACATACCATTATAAATTTATAAAACCCTTTTTTATAAATGAAATGAATATTTTATAAGTCTTGCAAAAAGAAGGAGAAACTCACCTTTCATGAATGCATAGAAGTCTAGGGGTCAACTCCTCATGGTTCCCTTTTAATCTCCTCTTCCTACACAACAACATAATAATGTACATTAAAATCTGCAATTAATAATAACATTTAAAAGTCAGTTTTTCATAATCTTAACGGAGAATGTTTCTCCTTACTTTCTTAAACGTTTGGTAAGCTGCAAAGCCTCTACAAAAAAACTTAATGAAGGGTACTAGATTCCCTTCATAACATCACGATGAACCTGGAAGGTCGAGGATATAATGGAAGCCACATTTCCATTAGCCAAATTGATAAAAAACTCCAAGAAAAACACAAGTCCATACGAAAACAAAAATTTCGTAAAGAGACTGTGAAGAGCAATGGGAAATATTGGTGTAGCAAAGCCATGAAGTGGTTGATTTTCTTTCACAGGAAAACTTACAGAACAAATGAATCTATCCAAACCCTCATGAAAACATAAATACGTATTAAACCTTATGAAAAACACTTGTACCAAATCATAACAAGTGGAGGGTCAAGATACTTCTCGAATCATTTTGCATGTGATCAAGTCATGTGTTGAATGTGCCTTCCTAAGTTGTTAACTCGCAACCAGGGACAAGGATTTTAAACTTTATTACAAGTCATTTAAAACCATCTACAATGGCATACATCTATGCCACCCTCCAATACTTAAATATACATAGAAAACTATATGGTTAAAATTTCAACCATTATGTGTAAAGATCGCGGGCTAGGGACATCACCCATAATACTTTTCTTAAGTCCTTACAAAGTTCTACTCATAGTCTAAACACTTAATCAAATTATTCCTACAACCACCCTTTCCAAACATGACTTGTGAAGGGTGGGTTTAACAACAAATATAAACCTCAAGGATGGCTAGGACTAAGATGTAGGTTTAGGCTTAGTTCCTAACACCCAAACATTGATAATAAACCTAAGAACTAAAAACATTACCTTTGCAATACTACGACCCAGTCATCGCGACGTGAAGGAAAATTTAGAGAAGCATTTAACCTATCATGCAATAGTTAAACAAATCAATTTAAATTCGCATGAACATGAATGAAATATCTATGACAACTAATATCAATGTGTTGCGACCAATAGTTACATGTTACAACAAGAATAATCATAAGTAGTAAAGAAAAAAAATTTATTTATGGTTTTTTATGGATTTGTGATAGTGGTTCAAATCAAGGAGTATTCTAATGATCTGTGATTTTACTTCTCTCAAAACTGAGAATATCTTGAGTTGAAAATATAGGTGTACCCTGACAATATCTAACATAATATGAACTTTCTTTAATACTATTGCAACAAAGAAACAATATATTCAATAATACCTATTCATCGAGAGACACAACAATGGTCTCTTCACATAGAAAAAGGAGGAATATGTTTGACTTATTACCTGAATAGATCCTTGTAAAAAATATCATAGAACATAGGAAATGGAAAATTTTTCTTGGTCTTCCTGCTGTCCAAAATATATGCAAATAAAACTTTTATCAATGTCATTATCGTGTTCCTATATAGTACCAATTGTTCATCGGACTTTATTGCTTCCATGAATGAAAAAATAAACTCATGTCTTTCATCCATGACACAAATTAAAATGAATGATTTACCGATCTTTGTTAAGGATTGCTACTTTAAGAGGAGATGCCCCAATGTTTCCTAGTCTATAAATGATGAAGCATGGGATGTTTGCAATGTCCACATGTCTCCTCCAATGGAACTGGTGAATGTATCGATCGTTGATTTTACAAAATAATTTTGTAGGCCATCATTTATGATTATCTTGAATTAGGTCACACATTTTTATGTAGAAAACTGGGTAAACTCCAATACTTCTTAACTTTTTTTCTTTTTGTTATTTCGATGACTCCTTTTACCTCTTATAAGTTTTTTTTGTTCATTATTTTAGATTTCTTTCGATTATTAGTATTAGTTGGTGTTAAAAGTATTAGGTAGGTTATAGGAAATTAGATAGATATACACCTTTCGACTTGTATATTGTCTATTAAGGTATAGTAAATTATGCCCTACCACCACCCTTACATGTCATGCTTTACATCAATTCTTCGAGTTCCAACCTTCTCTTTAACTCGAACAATTTTGTAATATTCCAAATTTTGACCTTAACTAAAGTGGGAAAGATCCCCATTGCATATGAGTTACTTGGATGTTTACGTTTATATATTGGGAGCACGCCCCACTGCAAAAGAGTTAAGTTGATTATTTAGTTATATTGGGTGTAAGACAATGCACATGTTTTATTATCTTGTATATGATTATATATGTTCACAATAGGATTTGAACCCAAAATCCGAAGACATAATCCGTTGACATCCGATGTATCATACATATGTGTCAGATAGCAATGATGAAAAGTAATCAACCTTTGAAATTATTTTAGATCCATTGAATTTTTGACACTAGGGCATAGGATTTCTGACACAAGGGCTAATCTGACACTAGGGCATAGGATTTTCGACACTCGGGCATAGGATTTCCTACACTAGGGCGTAGGATTTCCGACACTTGGGTGTAGGATTTTTGACACTAGGGATATTCTGACACTAGGGAAAAAAAAAGAAAAAAAATATAAAACCATAACCGTCCGGACACAATATTTCTTCGTGAAACAAAGAACCGAATCAATAATTTCACGGGGGAGCCGACACAATATACCTCCACATCTGAAGGTCACGCAGAGGAGGTTTGACGGGGGTCACACAGAGGAGGTAGCTAGAGGTGTTGTCAGAGGTCAAGTGTGTTTACACAGAGGAGGGTTTGCAGCGGTCAGGGTTTGCAGAGGTAGAGGTAACATTGTAACATGCTACGCCTTTAGGTTGTCACTCATTCCAGGGAATTTTCCACTTCAAAATTCATTAATATTGTTGTGAGACCAGTTGATTTTTCCCTGCTACGCCTTTGGGTCTTCACTAATTCCAGGGAAGTTTCCACTTCAATCTCTAGGATTTTATGTAATAGATTTTGATAATCGCTTCAATACCCGATATGGAATATAGTAAATGAAGTTTCTGTACATTCAGTAACCGCATAGGGTAAACGGACAATGGTAGTCTGGATTTGATAGTAATGCTCTTCTTTGGTCGGGATTCCTCAGCCAGGGTGAGGGATATTAATCTTGCTGTGAGACTATCTGATTTGGCCCTGTTACGACTTTGGGTCTTCACTCATTCAACAGAAGTCTTCTACATAAGCATAGTACTTGGAATTTATTAAAAACCCATTCTAAAAAATGTGTGTTAATAGTATCCTCCACTCATAAGAAACTTTACTTGAATCACACATTAATCCCCTTGAGTAATGAACCTTGTAACACCCCAGTTTTGAACCTGTTTGCATGATGTATATATTGTAATTAATCATGGTGAGGAGCTAAAGGCAAAATCCCCACCATCGATTTGGTTGTGTATGTTTCGGCAATAGGGGTAGATTCCGATGGTATATCGTGCAATTTGGCACATTATAGTATGGCATCATGTAAACATGCACATCAATTAAAACTAAACCCACAACCAGCTACAAGAGTGCAACGTTAAAATGAAAAGGGCATGATTCCAAAGGATAAGGTAGGGGATGTCAAACCTTGGTCTATGGGGGGGTGAAACCCATGTGTTACCACCTTGTTTTGATTTGCCATCTTCCTTGTCTCATCCAACCGCTTTAATGTTTTGTTGAGTTAGTTGAGGGCAGTTATTGCTTGAGGAAATGTGGGCATGGGGAGGCATCAGTTTGGCAGGCTACTGTCAGTTCAGATGGTACACATGCCCAGTAGCAGAAGCCATCGTTTCTCTCATGCCTGGTCTTCACCTTCAAGATTGTGGTCTACGGAATTCGGTTCATCCTCACGCAAGTAACCTCATGCAGAGATACTTTTTGTTCCTCCTCATGCACAAGAATTCTGCATTAGTTTTCCTCATGCAGGGAGCGGGTGAAATCATGGCTGTCACTCAGGTTTTTTTTCGGGTGTAGGAGCCATTCACGCTCGGGGATGTGTGTCTGTGTGTCCCATACCGGTTTCGGTGGTATGTGTATGTCTCCTTGTCGATTGTGGTTGTGTATGCTATCGACTGTGGTCTGCATTTGTGTTTTTCCCTCTGTCCACACTAGGAGTTGACTTATCCTCTATTTTGGGACTGTGAAGGATCGTTGGGGTTTTCTTTTGTTGTTCGTGGGTTGTTGTTTCCCATACTTTGTTGGCTGTGTCCTTTCTCCCCACGCATGGGTTGACTGAGAGTCGGTTCCTTTTCCATTCCTGTAAGTGTAGTTTTCTTTAGCAACTGCATTGAGTAATTGTGTGCTAAGGGCGGTTGGTTGTTGGGTTGGCTGTTGATTGCCACATCCGTTGGCTGAGTTTCCCATGGCTATGCTGGGAGTTCTGTTTCTCATCCATTGTGGAATGTGGATTGTTTTCATCATTCCTTGTGAGGTTGGGTTGCTGAAGTACCCTATTTTTGGGTGTTGTTGCTGCTGAGTTGTTTTGGCCATGCTAGGGCCAAGAACAACTCTGGAGTGTGGTTGGACTTGATCCGTGTTCACGGTTTGGTTGGGATTGTCAATCGGTCGTCCTTGCTTTCTTCACAAGGCTATGAAGGGATTGTTTTGTTGCGGTATGCAGTGGGTGGTCTTCGGACTGTTGTGAGTGGGATTAGAGGCTGGGTATGCTTGAGAAGTTGGTGTTGAGGCCACTAGCTTGGAATTTAGCCTTTCCTAGCTCCTTGATGACTTGGTAATTCCCAACTGTGTTGGCTTGCTGCTTTGTGAACCTGGGCTATGTGTAAGCCTGCATTGACCCTTATCCCTTGAGGAATCATGCCCAGCTCGGGGGTGGCAGTGTTGCTGAGAGATTGATGAGCACGCTGACCTATGGTTGGGTGGAATGTTGCAGCGATGTAGCTGGTTGGGGGGAGAGTTCTTCGTCAAAAAGATAAATACTGCTGACTATTTCATCTCTGCAATTTAATCTACTGTTTCATGAATTATGGTGAACATGTTAAATGTTGGAATGTGTGTGTTGCTTCCACTGAATGTTGAATAATTGTGTATCTTCGTATGTTCTATGCATCTTAGTATGCATTTGCATTTGATGAATTATGCATCTTTGTATGATGGATTATGCATCTGGTTATGTATCCTTGTATGCATTATGATAAGTTTTTAATTTCAGCATTGATGTCTGTAGATGTTCTTGGGGTTGTTTGCCTATATGCATTGGTGTTAGTCACGTCCTCTTCGCCGGTCGGAGGGTCAGGGACGTGACAAAGTGGTATCAGAGCTCATGTTGCAGCATGGGCCTGAATGGAGCACCAAGATGTAGTGACAGAGGCAGGATTTCTTTCTTCCCAACAGAGATCGGAAATGGATGACTGGAAAATTCAAAAATCGTCTAAGTGTTTGAACAGTCAGTTCATTGGAACACTTAGTGGAACGGAATTTCGATGTAGTGGAAAAGATAGGCAGAAGCATGCCCGACGAGAACACTTGGAAGGAAAATCACGGGAATTTTCTAAGTGATTTGACATCTATAGGCAGAAAATAGTGGATCAAGCGTCCGCCGTTGCGGATGGCTAAACAAATACGCATCCGATGAGTAAGGCCTTTGACCGTCGATGCCGCAAGAAAGTTTAATTTTTTTTCTAAGTATAGAAATTGTCGGCTATCGGAAGAAGATAGTTGTTCGTGCGCCCGCCGTTGCGGAAGCCTAGAGAACTAGTATTTTGACGGGAACAGACTGCCGATACCGATCAGGTTATGCCATAGCAGATTGGGTCATCGATCGAAAGAAGATCAAAGATCATGTTCTGACGTTGCGGCTGTGGATGGAACTAATTTGCTGACGAAAAGAAGAGAATGGAGCCGATCAAGCAGCGAAGAGGGAAAATTTTGAAAATGTTTCTAAGTCTGGGAATCATCGACCATCGGCGAGGATTAGCGGATAGAGCTTCCAATAGCCGATGAGTTATGGTCCACGGAACCTGCAATGGGATCACTACCCGCCATTGCGACTGTCTAATGGACTATCCTTCCGAAGGATAGAAGATTTGATCACCGACATGGGTGAAAATTCAAAAAATTTCAAAGTGTTGAGACCATCGGAAGGCATTAGCTGTTTGAGTAGCCGATATGTCGGCACATTTAGATGAAAGGACTTCCGATGCCATCGGCGGAAGAAAGTAGAAAGGGAAAATTTTGAAAAGTTGAAAATTCATCTAAGTATGAAACCATCGGCAATGGTTAGTGGATAGAACTTCCGACAGCCGATGCGGCAGCAAGTTTCGGTGAAAATTAGTTGAAGGCAGAGCCACAGTTTTGGCAGAGATCTTTCGAAGATAGCCAAAATGTCAGGGAAGGATAGTTGTTTGAACAGCCGATGTGGTGACTGAAAGAAGAAGAAAAATTTTTGAAAATTTTTCTAAGTATGGAAAACGTCGAAAAACTTTAGAGGATCGGACCCCCGACACGTCGGAGAAAATTAGAGGATCGGTCCACCGATACGTCGAAGGCTAGATGAGGATCAGCCCGAAATGTCGGAAAAATTTAGTTGATTGGATAGCCGATGAGCTACATCGGATGAAGTGAGTGGATTAAACGCCCGCCGTTGTGGCTGCCTAGATGACTATGGATCCAACACGTCGGAGAAAAGTAGACAAACAGATCGTTGATGAACAGCGGAGAAGCTAGTTGTTTCGATTGCCGAAACGTCGGACTGATAGTCGAAATGAGAGTTGATTCTGCAGAGGAAATTTGATATTTTCAAGTGGGATTTTCCAGCAAATTTCGACTATTTTTCAACAGGATTTTTCAGCAGTTTTTCAATGGGGTTTACAGGTGGCTGAAGTTGGCACCTAGTCCAAAATATAGTTGTGTGTAAAAATGCCAAGATTTGGTGAATATCTTCATTTTTAGAAGTGGTGTGGTTTTCACACCCGAGGTCGGAATGAAGCATGTGGATAGGCATTGGAAAGCTTATCCAGTAGGGAACAAGGGAAAGTCACCAGAATCTGAGCATGGAGTAGCAAAGTGCTAATGACGACTGCTGCTATCAAATGGACAAATCTGGACAATTGCACGCCCAGAGGTAGCAAGGACTATGAATGCTAATCAGTTGTTGTGTGGAAGAGTAGTTCCATGCAGGGATGTGAGACTTCAAAAGGGAAGTTTCCTTAAACTCTATCTTGCTGATTATAACTACATTCCTAAGTTTTATACCTGAAATGTATGAGGATATCTTTTGCATACATAGGATATTGGGAATTATATATATATAATGAGCCACTAATGATAGCTATTGCATTGGTGTTGGCATTAGTGGAAAAACCAACTACGACATGGACCTAGCTGAATATGTTGCTGATGTTGATGAATGTGACTAGCAACCCTCTGGAGAAAGAGAGGAGGCAACAAGTCCATAAATAAAAAGTTGGTGACCAAAGTCTGCCATCCTTTGCGAGATACCGACTAAACTGGTGATGCCAAGGGTGTAAGTAGGACCCCTGAAGGTAAGAGTTTGATTATGACAAACTCCAAGGAGTGGTAAAGGTAAGAGACCTCATACCATGTGGATGTTTGAATATAGAAAGGTGTCACGCTTGTATATATTGATTGAGCTTAGTAGCCCAAGGAAAGTAAGTGCTGATGATCTTGATTATAGTAATGCATCCTATATGAAGTAGTCATGGTTAGGCCATGCATGGTGTGTTGAATGAATAGTATTCCTAAATCAATGCAAGGTAGCATTGAATGGATATGCATTAAAAAGATTTTGATGAATCTTGTAGTTATGCATTGAATGGATGCATATGAAGGGTGTGAGTGACTGATTGCATAAGTATAGGTGCAAATGTTGTGATGTATTGCATGAATGCATTGAGATGAGTGCATGTGATATTATGAATAACTAATGGCTGAAATGATGAATTGATGACAATTCAGGAACCATTTCAAAGGATGTTATGAATGCAGGATAGTAAGTGCATAAAGAGGATAGTCATGATCAGTTGGCTACCGGAAATGCACTATGGAAGAGCAAGGTGGTACAAATGATACGCTTCTGAAGTAAGGAGTATCTAAACATTTCGTTTAATTGCATGAATGATGTGACTATGCCTTGCAAATGCTAGTATGATAATGATTGTGTGAAGTAAATGAGTTTTGGTAATAGTGATGTGCTTAACAGCTGGAAGTATTTGAATTTTATAAATTCTGAAAATGCTTCAGTGATGGTTGTAGCAATGAAGAGGTTATATCCATCCAGACTTACCAAGTGTTTGGGTGATTGAAGCTCATGTTTCAGGTAGATTATTTAGAGCATGGAAATGAGAGTAAGACCATGACCAATGCCAGAATCTACCATGTGAAAGAGCCAAACCTTATGAGAAGAGTCTCATGGTTGTGAAAATAGTTGGTATGCATAATGTGTTGTTAAATTTGAAAGGTGAATTTCGGATTTAAGAAATTGTTGATGACTACTAATCGTTGTTGGCTTGCATAAGATTGTGTCAGGAGGACGCATTGTAAGTGGGCATTCATATTATGCTAGAAGCATAAAATTATAATGGGCATAGTAGTGCTACTTACAAGAGACCCACAATTGAGAAAATCAATTTCTGTAGTAAACAGAGTTGCAAATCCCTATTGAATTTGATTACTAATGTCATTGCTTGGTTATAGAGCAATCAATTTGGATTGTATTATCAGATAATGATTGACTATTTGGCTATCTGATGAATGTGCCAGGGATACACATTGCAAGAAGATCGTGTGTGATGGCTTGTAGAATCCAAACTTCATGGGAAGGTTTTCACTTGGAAATGGGTTTCGGAGAAACGCCATTGGACATTTTGGAAATGTCTCATCTGCACTACATGTTTGGTAAGCAACATGAGTGAGATGGTATAGATTATGTCGGTAAGACATGTGTGGATATGAAATGCAAAGAGGAGTTGGGAAGGAAAACCGAGGGACTGTTAACTCAGAGAAGGAGCGCCCATTCCTCCTTAACGAAGGAATACTGCGTCGGCAAATGGATAAGTGTTCCGTGACCCTTGCTAAGAATATGCATGTCAAATTATTAAAATTCCATATGCAGAACATGTTTTGATTTTATTTCCATGACGACCGATTGCTTGAGTATGAATAGGGCCTACATGGCACACACCGGGAAAGGGTGCACACTTTTCCGATGTCAAGTCATGAAAGAGTTTTCAATATTGATTACACCCTAGGGAGTGGACGCACTCCTAGTGTCTCAATAATTGATAGTGAATGATATGAAATATGATTACCATTTTAGAGCAATAATGCTGATGAGTTTTCTTATATTGCTTTTGTTGACAGGATAAATAGATGCAGTTGGATGTTGCACCCTAAAGGTAAAAGGTAAATGGTTGTTGTGAGGGGTTGCGGAGTAAGGGTTATTGTTGATATAAATGTGTGTTGCTATAAGTGTATGTTGGGCTATGACATGCTTGGGGATCCATAGTAGATCCTAGACCTAGAAATGGTCATGGTAAAGTTCCAAGCCCAGTCGACATGATTGTGTACTGGCTGGACATTAATTTTTTTATTTTGTGGAGCAGCCTGTGTGTTGACCTAACATCCAAGTCCATAGGTGATCACAAGTCTTGCAAAGCGAAGCAAGATCCTATGGACCAACGAGGAAATGCACAATACAGATAAGTATTGGATTATTTTTCTTATGAATATACATGTGTATATGATTTGGTTATGATGTTTTAAGCTCTTGTTCTAGAGATAAAAATGATGAGAATAAACTAAACATGTGAATTTATTTCAATTTTTGGATATAGGCATCGCTGGGAGCGAGGACTATGAGAGTATCCTAGGGGTGCATGTGGACATGTGACTGTCCTGGAAAGCTCGGAATGAGCGGCAATGAAAAAGGTGCTAGTGAGACCGTGAGGTTCCTAGCAGTTGGGACAAACCATGTGGAGAGACTCCATGGTTTAGAGGTCTAGAATGGACCAGAGACACTAAGTGTCATGACCAAGAGGGATTGGTCCAGCATTCACGGTGAAGTGAAAGAGGCTGAGAGCATGAAAAGCCACGGCGGTGGTGTGGGTTCCAGGATGGAACAAAACAAAGAGGGGAAAAACTCTTGCTGCTCTCTCTTGCCTTTTGATTATATATACATATATATTTCAAGCATTGTGAAAACAAAAGACTGTTGAATGCATGTATGACTGCAAATGGAATGTGTGTATTTGCTTAAAGTTAATTTGTGAATGCTGGAGTGGTTAATTCCCTACCCAAGAATGGACATGAATGAGCTTATGTGCCTATTGGGAAGGCATGAAAAATATGAAAGTCTCTTTGATAAGACTTGGACTGTCATGCCAATTGGGTAATTAACTGACTGATTTTAATGTCTATATTATGCTTGGTCTGATAGAATTTCAATGGTGCGTTTCACAGGTGAGAAAAGTGAAACCCGATGGTGCACATTGATCATGGCAGCAGATCAAAAGTTGTTGGACTTAGCTGGAAGTCTCCTTCAAATGATTGCCAAGACCCAAGAAAATATTGGGGGGATGCTCAAGATACAGAGAAGGAAGAATGAAATGAACCGCCATATTTTGCAAGAATCTATTGGTTTGCAAAGGGAGGTGAAAAGCCTTCTGGGAGCAATCGGCAAAGGAAAGGAAGGTGGATCAGGGATGGGACAATCATCCAAGTGACCCGATAAGAAACGGTCCAGGCATGAAGACTCAAAGGAAATTGAGCAGGTAAAGATGAAGCAGCCAGTGAAATGCTGGGAATGCGGAGGACATCATTTACGTCGGGACTACCCAATGAGGGAACATGATGAGGGAAATAGCCGCAAAGTTCCTAGACTTTGGGATAAGATGAAAGCTGAGAACCAGCGGGAGAAGTTCGTGGAAGCTGAGGGACTTGGTCCTAAACGTTCAAAGTGAATAATTGAACGTGGGACAGATCTGCAAAATTTTGAAATTTTGATGTGCAATTGTATATGTATTGTATATGTATTCCTATGTATTGGAACACCGAGGACGGTGTTATTCCAAGGGGGAGGGGGATGTAACACCCTGGTTTTGACCCCGTTTACATGATGTATATATTGTAATTAATCATGGTGAGGAGATAAAGGAAAAATCCCCACCATCGATTTGGGTGTGTATGTTTCAGCAATAGGGGTAGTTGCTGATGGTATATCGTGCTATTTGGCACATTATAGTATGCCATCATGTAAACACGCACATCAATTAAAAATAAACCCACAACCAGCTACGACAGTGCAACATTAAAATGAAAAGGGCATGATTCCAAAGGATAAGGTGGGGGATGTCAAACCTTGGTCTATGGGGGGTGAAACCCATGTGTTACCACCTTGTTTTGATCTTCCATATTCCTTGTCTCATCCAACCGATTTAATGTTTTGTTGAGTTAGTTGAGGGCAGTTATTGCTTGAGGAAACATGGGCATGGGGAGGCGTAATTTTGGTAGACTGTTGTCAGTTCATATGGTACACATGCCCAGCGGCAGAAGCCATCGTTTCTCTCACGCCTGGTCTTCACCTTCATGATTGTGGTCTGGGGAATTCGGTTCATCCTCACGCAGGAATCCTCACGCAGAGAGACATTCTGTTCCTCCTCACGCATAGGAATTCTGCGTTGGTTTTCCTCATGCAGGGAGTGGGTGAAATCGTGGCTGTCACTCAGGTTTTTTCCCGGGTGCAGGAGCCATTCACGCTCGGGGTTGTGTGCCTGTGTGTCCCATACCAGTTTCGGTGGTATGTGTATGTCTCCTTGTCGATTGTGGCCATGTATGCTGTTGTGTTTTTCCCTCTGTCCACGCTAGGAGTTAACTTCTCCTCTATTTTGGGACTGTGAAGGATCGCTGGGGTTTTCTTTTGTTGTTCGTGGGCTGTTGTTTCTCATACTTTGTTGGCCACATCCTTTCTCCTCACGCATGGGTTGACTGAGAGTCGGTTCCTTTTCCATTCTTGTCAGTGTATTTTTCTTCAGCGACTGCATTGAGTAATTGTGTGCTAAGGGCGGTTGGTTGTTGGGCTGGCTGTTGATTTCCACATCCATTGGCTGAGTTTCCCATGGCTATGCTGGGAGTTCTGTTTCTTATCCATTGTGGACTGTGGATTGTTGTCATCATTCCTTGTGAGGTTGGGTTGCTGAAGTACCCTGGTTTTGGGTGTTGTTGCTGCAGAGTTGTTTTGGCCATGCTAGGGCCAACAACAACTCTGGAGTGTGGTTGGACTTGAGTCGTGTTCACCGTTTGGTTGGGATTGTCAACTGGTCATCCTTGCTTTCTTCACAGGGCTTTGAAGGGATTGTTTTGCTGCGGTATGCAGTGGCTGGTCTTTGAACTGTTGTGAGTGGGATTAGAGGCTAGGTATGCTTGAGAAGTTGGTGTTGAGGCCACCATCTTGGCATTTAGCCTTTCATAGCTCCTTGATGACCTGGTAATTCCCAACTATGTTGGCTTGTTTCTTTGTGAACCTGGGCTATGTGTAAGCCTGCATTGACCCTTATCCCTTTAGGAATCATGCCCAACTCGGGGGTGGAAATGTTGCTAAGAGATTGATGAGCACGTTGGCCTATGGTTGGGTGGAACATTGCAGCGACGTAGCTGGTTGCGGGGTGAGTTATTTGTCAAAAAGATAGGTACTGCTGACTATTTCATCTCTGCAATTTAATCTACTGTTTCATGAATTATGGTGAACATGTTAAATGCTGGAATGTGTGTGTTGCTTCCATTGAATGTTGAATAACTGTGTATCTTCGTATGTTCTATGCATCTTAGTATGCATTTGCATTTGAGGAATTATGCATCTTTGTATGATGGATTATGCATCTGGTAATGTATCATTGTATGCATTATGATAATTTTTTAATTTCAACATTGATGTCTGTCCATGTTCTTGGGGCTATTTTCCCGTATGCAATGGTGTTAGTCGCGTCCTCTTCTCCGGTCGGAGGGTCAGGGACATGACAAACCTATTTTACCTTGTATCTTTGACTTTAACAAATTCCCCAGAAAACATGCACGCCAATTCCAACTCTCCATTTTTTAAGTGCATTGATTAGAACACTACAAGCTATAGCATTAGCTACCATAGCATTTTTCAACATTTCTATGTGTAGCCTCAGCATCCAGAATATTGCCTTGTTTGCAGTGCTGGAATATTAGGATAGTTTAAGTAAAAATATCATGCTTCAAACCAAATTCTATGATTTTAGATGGGGCTATGACTTTATATGGGGCTTTCCAGCAATAGCAGTTGTAGGTCAATAAGCACTTAAAGATTTTTTGATTTGAGTTATTGTCTCTGCAGTTGTAATGTATCTCGCATTTGTATTTTGAATATAGTCATCTCCATGAGAAATCATGTCAAGGAAGGAGATAGCGAATGTTAATGTATGCATGTTATCAAGAAGCACCACCATGACTGGACTATAATGGAATAATAACAATCTATAGAATGGTTTTACTTTTATAGATTGGTTTTAATTTTATTAATTCTTTTTTTTCATGGATTTTTGTTTCTTTGTCTATTATGATTTAGATATTTAGAATTTTTTTTCCTCTTCGATGTCATGTTTCAGATGTTAAGAACTATTAGGATAGAGAGATATTCAATGAACATTCCTATACACAATCTTGAGGAGCTTGTGGAAAAGAACCAAACCTTAGATAGTTTGAAATTTAAAACTAGAAAGGAATACCAGCAAACAAGTATAACTCTGCATCTATATCATTAGACACTGATTAATAGACATTAAACAATAATTATTTCTATGCATGAATAAGTATGCAATTTTCCTGTGTTGAGGAATTGCATTATAATGGGAGCATAAAAGTAAACCTAGGATCATGGAACAAATGCTTTTTCTATTTCCCAAGTGAACTATATAAGGTTTGTGGCATCACAATTAACAATAAGAATTTATAACCATAGCAGTTTAGAAAAATAAAAGGATTATTAGAATATATCTCATGTATTGACATTGAGAAAATTGGTGTTTCTTTAAAAAAAATACTTTGTTTAAGACAAGCAACCATTGTTGTCCTAAACCCAAATATGAAAATAGGGTATATGGAAAAATATATTGTTCATTATAACTAAATTTGTTCATTAGGGAACCTTCAATTTTGTTGTTTTTCTCTCTCCTCGTTTCTTATATGCGAAACCTGTAAACTATACCTTTGGCTGCTCTATGGAAATATTAGATTCAAACCATAAACCTATCATCTCTACCTTTGAAAAATTTCATATCCCCAAAGTAATCTCCAGATATGAATGTTCATTTCAAGACAAAGGTGTTTGCAGCTGTTCAGAATTCCCAATATGTTTTAGCCTATCCACATAAAACTTTTGGCACTTGCTTACCAGATCCAACGAGGCATATGCATGCACTGCCTAGATTTTGAGGCCTCAAAAGCTCAAAGGAAAAACATGAGTAATAGTTCCTAGAAGTCTACAAGTAAAATGCCTAAAACAGGTGCTTTGGTAAATTCAACTCATGATTCAGAGACAAATACTTCATCATCAATTTCATGTGAAAAAGGTGTGACTTATGACTATATGCAAATTGTCCCTTTAAAGAGGGAAACGGGTGTAGACGGTGGAAGAAATTCCCAAAATTCATCTAACGTACGGTTCTCCACTTTCTTGTCCAAAACTAATGAACTTACCTCAAATTGTGGAGTCAACATGCTAACATCAGCAAAGGGATCTACTAGCACACAAGGGATGTCGCCTTCATCTGGTGTAAAGGAGGCAATGTTCTGAACTTGTAGGAATTTCTCTACCTGTTGTAAACTCAGGAGGAAATATACCAGTAGGATCAAACTCAAACATTGCTTCTGGGATGGTTGTGTCAATGGTAGAGAATACTAGAATAGATCATTAATAGTTGCGGTCATTTGGAATGTCATATATTGGAGTGACAAGATCTACAACCTGTTTTCGATCTGTAACTGTTGGAATAAAGCCATTGCAAACTCGGGTACCTTTCAAATCTAAAGAGAGAAACTTGAGTCCTCTTGGCAATAAGAGGTCAAAAATTCTAGATATTTCTCAACAATCTCCATTCAGTATTGGGGAGGAATTCAATCCAAGCAGTCCCAAGAAGAAGAGGTAACAACAGATAGTTCTAAATTATTTTTGATGGTTTACTCACCATTTCCAATGCTTTTGTGGTGTAGAAATTGTTGAGTTCAGTTGTGTTATTTACTCTACCTATGCTTTTTTTGTTTATGCCCAGAAGAAATTCTACCACAATTGGGGATAAAGATGGCTGCAAGCATTGCAATTGTAAAAAATCAAAATGCCTAAAACTGTAAGTTTCTATAAATTTAAATATATTCCCTATCCCTTTTCTTGTTTTTATTGAGAATGCAAGCTTCATAATTTAGTTCAAAGGTTTAGCAAATTTATAGAAACTAGGTTGGATCAGTTTATGGACCAAATATACTGCTTCAACAAACAGTAAACAAGGTTAGTCAATATGCAATTAAAGATTTTTCTTTTTAATATATGCTTTCCCTGGTTAACATTATATTGTTTTAAACTAACATGCTAACTTGCACATTTCCCAGATACTGTGAGTGTTTTGCAGCTGGAGTATACTATGTTGAACCTTGCATGTGCCAAGAATGCTTTAATAAACCTGAATACGAGGCCATGGTTCTCGGTACCCAACAGCAGATAGAATCTCGTAATCCCTTTCTTTTGCACCTAAGATTGTCCGTGGTGCTAATTCTCCACTAACTAATGGGGTGAGAAAATGGTTGGAGATTTTATGTTTTCACTCTTTAGTGTCATCTGAAGGTTTTAAATACTTGTGCAACATTGTGTTTTATCAGGATGAGTGTGGTGAGACTCCATCTTCAGCAAGGCACAAAAGAGGATGCAATTGCAAGAAATCAATGTGCCTGAAAAAATACTGCAAATGTTATCAGGTGCAATAATCTCATTTTGTAAGGTAATGCAAATGTGAAATTGGGAGGAATGTTGTGCATTGTTCTTACTACCTTTTTATATGTGTATTATAGGATGTTGTTGGTTGCTCAGATGGCTGTAGATGTGAAGGCTGCAAAAATGTTTATCACAAGAAAGAAGGTAAGCAACAAATTTATTTACAGCTGAATACCTAAAATCTTGTTTGACTATGTATGATGCTAATTTTCAATGTTATTACTTCTATAGGAGGATCAGATGACATAGAATAAAATTAAGTTCCAATTAAAGGATGGGACAAGGATTCTTTAGAGGAGAAGGCTGAGGTGCATGATGTTGGAAATGATATCCTGCTTTCTTAGCGACAACGTGCTAATGATCTATCACCTTTAACGCCATCCTTCCAATATTTTGGGTATAAGTCTGCACAAAACATAGTCTATTTTTAAATATATTGCTTTCAGTTTTTCTTGTAAGTAGAATGTTGCCCAGTATCATTCATCCTTCTATCTGTTCTATTTTTCTTCTTGAGAAGTCTATCTGTTTTGTATGTTTTCATGAGAAGTTACTGGGTGTTTATTCCTTTCAAATTTTTAATGTCAGTTCGAAGAGTTGTTATTTTGTTTATGTGAATATGATTCTGCCAATTTGATGTCATAGGGACTTGCATGGTAATAGTCTAAGATTTAGGATATTGACAAGAAAAACAGAAATGAATGCATATTGACAACTGAATGCTTCAAACATTAACAACTGAAATACAATTATACACAATGGTCATGGTGGTACATCACTTTCTGTGTATGTTCCAATAGTTAGATGAACGAGACAAATCATAAAATAATGACATGATAGCTAATAGAATAGGCTCCTAGTTTCATGTGGTATGTTTAAAAAGTAATTATGGGATGCTTAATTTGAGTTCATGATCTTGGGAGTCACGCATTTGCAAATCATGATCTATGACTAGTTTAAGCCGGATTTGATCAGGACTCTGTAGTTGCTGAGTTGCTACAAACCTCAAAAGGTTGCTGCTAAGTTGCCAGGAAACTTGGGTACGGGGATAGGTACGAGTACAGGGAAGCCATTTTTGAAAAGGGGTACTTGGGTATGTCGGGGGTACTGTATATATATATATACATATATGTCAGTCACATCATACATGCATATAGAATTCTGCATAAATTATGAATCATGATTCATAATTATAAATTCGATGATTATTTGAACAATAAACATTCAGATTGAAAATTTGAAACATAAAATTTGATAAATCATTAGACTCAGTGGATATCAATTGGAAGACTGAAAGTTACATAAAATTTCATAAATCATTGTACCAGGAAGCTGTAATAGACAATTAAACTCAAACATGAAGGTACACTTGAAATCTATTTTTAAACACCTATTTGTACTACTGTTACAGGCAATAAAAAATTGCAAATTGCCAAATATATTCGTTGATGTGAGTGTATTCTCAGTATCCCACTCTCGACACACCACCTCCTTGTTATTATCATTCTCAATCCAAGTGTTATTGATTTTGAAAGGGGTTTGGGGCTTTAGGTCATCACCTCCCATTTGAAGGAATATAGGTGAAGATTTGGATATGACATTGACACTCACTAAGGTCTTTTATCTTTTTAACTTATGCAAAAATGTATACAAAGAACCAATCAATTTTTTTTGGAATACCCTCATCCTTACAGTGGTTATTTTTTAATGTAAAGCTCACTCTTGTATGTTCAACATCACACGAGGTAGCTTCACCTAACTTATTAATAAAATAATTAGCAGGTGGTTTTGGCCTAACAGTAGTACCCTAGACCTCTCCTCATTTCATGATAAAATTTTAAACTTCTTGACTATTACATTCCCTCTCCAAATAGTATCCTACTCGAATAAAATTTCCCAAAAGTCCTTCCTATTTATGTGTGGGCCACACACGTTGAAGATTGGAAAGGTCTTATTTCAACAAAGTGAATGCATTTTCAACCTGATACTCGAGTGTAAGAGCCTCGAGTTTGACACTCACATTTTGTTCCATCTAATTAATAAACCCTTAGATATGTCCTCAGAGTCTGAATCCACAAATTTCCAACCCTTTAAAACCCCTTTCATGGATCCAATGGCTTCATTTCTTGCTACCTTCATTTCATGAAAATAAAGAACATCCACTTTGTCAGTTTTAACTGATCTATGAACCACATTGTTTTTTGTGGGCTGAACCCCAAAACATAGAGAGTAGCATTTTTTTTAACCTCTGTCAAGGACTTACCTACTATTAGAGTCTCAATAATATTGCCTCTCTCAATGACTTTCCTACCGTAAGGGTCTCAATAATAGTGCTTTGTTTGCTTGATTTAAATTTCCCTTGAACCTTTTACATATCTAGATGAATATAAGATTTCCTTTGGTGCATGGAGCCTATAACCTAAGTCATCGTATTCGGCATTTTTTTCCTTAAAATTTGAAATTCGGTGTTTTTCTGTGGCCGGCGAATTAAACAGTTGAAAATCGCCAATTTGTTTTGCTGCCTACGGGTTAACCCTATCCCTCCTGTGAAGCTGCCTGTCTGGTTCTTGTGAAGCTGCCGTCAGGAATCCGTGAATGAACTGTGGAGGCCACCATCATGAGGGGAAGAGTTGTGGGTTGCATTTATCATGGGCAAAGAGTCGCAGACGTGGGCAAAGTCATAGACATTGGGTGCAAACTTCAAAGTTACAGATGGGTTCAAGCTTCAGTCTTCATCGTAGTCTCTACTCCCGACGCTTGTTGCAATTGAGCGTATATTTTCCAAGAGTTTTTTGTTTGTTAGCATAATAATAAATATTACATAAAATGTGTTATAACTTTGTAAAGCTAACTTTGTGTTATAATAGAAAAATCTATATTGATATATTATATAAAATATATATTAATATATTGATTGAAAATATATTTTAATATAAATGATATAAAATTGTATGGTGTAACGTTTGTTACCAACAAAATAATAAAAAATAAAATTCTAACTATCCATCAAAATAAATGTTGGCCACAAAAACAACCTAATATAAGGGATGTTGTAAAATGTTCCTACTTAACAAAACAATAAAACATAAAAAATTTAATTATCCCCCAAAAAAATGTGGTCAGAAAAGCAACACAATATGGGGGAGATGTTGTTGTTTCTACCAAATAAAATAATTAAAAATAAAAAATTGAATTATCTGCTAAAAAAATGTTGGCTTTGTCCTAAACAACACATGGTTTTATTCTACATGGTTTAGGAAGGCTCTGCAAATGGTTTTAAAACCATGTGCAAGGCCTCCTAAACAACCTATGGTTTTATTGTACATGGTTTAGGAGGGCCTTGCAAATGGTTTTAATTAATACCATGTGCAAGGACGCGTAAATAACCGATGGTTCTGAGAGGGCCTTGCACATGGTTTTAAAACCATGTATGTGGAGATGCTGTAATGTTCATTTCTAACAAAATAAAACTTAATAAAAAATATTATATGTCGGCCATAAATACTATTAAATATTAATAATAAAATATTATATGTGTTGGTTGTGGAGCCTGATCTTCCAGAAACAGAGATATTATTAAGTCGTGTTTGTACCCCAGGTGTATTGTACAATCGGTCCCCCTACCTTTGCATTCGAGTTACGATGCGTGTTGGTCAATTGTTTTGCGAACCCATGGTATTGGGCTAACTGTAGTATTTTCCCATGGTATTTTTCCCCTATAAAAGATAGCAATGTAATATGACTATGCATGGTATTATAGCATTGTAAACAATCTCTGTGATTGTGTGAGAGAGACTATGAGAGCGTGAAGAGGAAGTGTCATGGTATTGCTGCAGGTTGTATCCATTCATCTTTTCGGATTGTAATAAAAGGACTGACAATTTCTTCGTGGACGTAGCTCATCGTTTGGGTGAACCACGTTATATATGTGTCTCTCTGTAATGTGTTTAATGTGTTTTGCATCTTGTTTAATGATTTAATTGTATGTTTTTTATTACTATGCGGTCCTATTTTCTAACAATATGTCCATCATAAATGATATTAAATATTAATAATAAAAATATTATATACAGTCGATCTTAAATAAATAAAAAATTGTTTTTTGAATCAAATCAATTGCTCCTTGAGTGCAATACTTAATAATAGGTTTGTACCTCGAGAGATTTGATCCATCTCGACGCTTAATAGAGCTTAGGATTTGGATCTACATGCCAATTATATACATTTGTATTTAGATTTAAAATAATATTCTCATTATCATCAATCAAAATTAGATCACTCACTCACACACACATATACACACAATATGACAAGTAATCACTCACATAATGGAAATTTCTCATCATAATTTTAATCTCTATAATAAATGAATCTATGCACTAATATCATGTTTGTCAATGATTTCCTTAAGCTACACATACACCAACAAAATGATGAGAAATAATTTGTTTTATTAAAAAAGATTACATGAAACTAGTGAGTGATACGTTACTAGAATCGACAAATATATCAATAAATGATGAAATATAATTATCTTTTATTAAGAAACAAGTTTACATGGAACTAGGCATTGATAACTTACTAGCATTTTGAATACTTATATATAGATTATATTACTTAGATGTTGGTTTTCCATTGTATTCAAATGCCATCGCATCACAATTGTAGTTTGGATGTCCATACGAATGATTAGTATCATCAACAAATTTGCATACTATGTGGCATATGGACATTAACATATACTTTGTTAATTGAGTGTATATCACATGCTTCGTACGAATTTTGTTATCCTTTTCAGCTCGGTTCAAATTTCTTTTTTTTTTCCACTTGTTCCTTAGGAACCAATTTTGACTGTGTATTGATTAAATGTATATTTTTATACCTTAATTCTATATCAAGATATTATTTAATGAAAAAATAAGAACATTAATATATACTAATATTATGCACTATGTTAGGATAACATCAATAAATTAATACACCATTAATATTAATGAAAAATTTGTATGTACAATGTAACATAAACCAGAACATTATATATATGGTACATGTATTTAAAAATCTAACCTGTTCATGCTACGACGTAATTATAATGCCTTCTTTTAAGCATCAAGGAATAGACTATAGATCTTTGATATCATAAATATCACTAAATCAAATGCTAAAATTTAACACCAAATCTAGTAGTGTGGACCTCTTACATATAATTTTCACTACTTTCAAAGTGCTAAAAATCTCTTGGAACCATTGTGTAATGCATTGAATAACATATATATATTATATATATATTTACTAAGGAAGTAACAAACTTTATGTTTGCATCACTAAAGAAATCATATTGATGGAATGATTAAGAAAATATTTTGGACTTATCCATATTATAAACATACATGTATTTAAATATTTCAAATAATTTTATTTGCATACTAACGAACCATTCAAATTAGTGGTGGATTATTGGTTCATTATTGAATTCAAATTGAGTTGAAAAGAAAAATCACATCTTCCTTTGAATTCGAAACGAATTGACTTATAGACATCGTTAGATATTAAGATTAAGTAATTATTAATAGATATTTTATTGAATTTAAGTTTACTAAATAAGAAATTTAATTAAATCAAAATATTAGTACATAAAAATCTAATAAATATGAAAAGTGAAATTATATATTTTATTAAATCTCATTTTGTTTAATAAATATAATTATGATAGTTTATTCTAAACATGATTATAATGGTATCAAATAAAATTCAAGGGAATTGTATTTTATCTACAATGTTTTATTTCCCATCTTTTCTAATAGATATAACTATGATATTATACAACATAAACATAATAACAAATAAAGTTAAAGACAATTTTTTTTCTACAGCATAAAGTATTTCACATAATAATATCTTATAACAATATGTTCCTCACTAATATGAAATTTATTAAATATTAAAATTCTATTTCATGTGATATATATAGTTTTTGAAGAGTCCTCAATTTCTTTCAAAAGAGATTGCCTCATTTTGTATCATAGCAAAATAGTTTTTAAAGAAATTACCATAATTTGTTGTATGTTAATATAGATGTACAATACATACTATATGTATATGCTGTAGAAATATATTTTATTTAGTTGGTCAAATATGGATTTCATTTTATCAAAAAATTTATGAAAATTGATGAGAAATGCATTTTTAGAAATAATGGAAAAACTCAAAACAGATAGAAACTTTAAATTATTTGATAAAATTGTAACAAAAGTTTACGCAATAAGGAATTGATTTTTTTTTGTGTCGTTTTTGTGTTTTCACTCAAAAGACATAGTTTTCATCAACACAACTTCATTCAAAAATCAATTTTTTTCCTAAATAAATCAAAGCTATTGAAACAACTACCTAACCATTATAGAAACACAACTCTATCAAATAATCAAACATTTTTATAAGGAAATAATAACACAATAATTATGAAAACATAATGATATGCTCCGGGTTTTAGCAAGCACATTCAAAGGAATGCCAAATTTTAATATTTGTTCTCTGAAGAATATACATGCATGATACTCATGGGAAAGCGTAAATGTGGAAATAGCAAGTTGACTTGCATTTCTTTTGGACAAAGAATAGAAGTATCTATCGGCATACTTTTTAGAGAAAGAAAAAAAATTCAAACATGATTATGAAACTTTATATTCCTCTCCATTCTCTTTAGATAAAGAAAACATATCTTCAAACATGACATTCAAACATTGTATGAAGCAAAAATTGGCTCATAATATTATTATAATATAACTTCAAACATGACATTGAAACTTTGCAGAAAAAAAAATTGGCTCATGAGATTATTATAAATATCATGGAATGAATTATTTTATGTCAAACCAAAATGAGCATGGAGCAACATATCTATTAATATGTTAAAGTTATTCATTTGAGGTTGACATTGAAATTAATAAAAAATATTTACATAACATTGAAAGTAATACAAAATATCAAGTTAATGTTATTGAAAATATTAAAATGTGACATAGCAAATAATCTTATGCAAAACAATAATACTAAATAGTGGAAGAACAATCTATTAGGCTTCAAACAATTAAAAAAAAACATTTTTTTAGAAACAAAGAATATAACAACATCATTATAAAACAGTAAAAGAAGTTGACGAAGAACATGATCATCTTAAAAATAAAAAATTTATTCGATCACTCCAAACAATTTTTTCTATAGTTACATCTATTCCAACAAAACATTTTGCTAGTTTTAACATTATATTGAGTAATGGGAATTTTGACATGATGTTTTGGATAATGATCTCTGTTAACACCAAAATGTTGATGATGCTTGGAATTTATAAGAGTTCATTATACAACAAATTTCATATGCATTTTGTAAAACATTATAAAATGTAATTAGAAAACATAGAATATTCTTTCATTTATATTTTAAAATTATATAAATAATAGATAGTGTTAACTCATAAACATTCATTATTATCGAAATATTTTCAATCGTTGAATACTCTTTTATCTTTTCCATATGATTTGAAGAACATTGATAAAAAGTTGTTAAAACAAATTTTATTGGAACATATAGCATTAAGAAGAACAAAAATATTTTCCTTTTGAAATGGTTTGTTACGTGAAGGTCCATTATGGCATCCAAAATGATGAAATGATGTTTTTAAAAAATGGTTGAGATAGATATTATGTGGATACAATTCATAGATTTAACCACTAACAAATGTTAATAACACCTTTCAGTTATTGACACCTTTTATTTGATAACCTTGAACACCAATAACAATAAATAAAAAAAGGTGAACACCTTTTCTTTGAAAACCTTGGATACCAATAACAATAAAAAAAAAAAAAAGTGAACTTGACCAATAGTAGCGACTTTACAAAATTATCATGCCTCCTCCACCGGGGGATTGCCCAACTTCTCTTCACATTCTCTGCGTCTTCACAACAACCAGCGATTTTTCTTTATTTGTTGGGAAACGATGGACTCCTTATCCACATGGGTGAATAGATATAACAGCATCGGCTGCCTTCAAACAACAAACATGCACAGCATACAGGCCCGCAAACTCATCCAAGACAGCTGATCTGATCTGATCTCGCTCTGATACCAAGTAAGAAAAAATAATACCTACGTATCGTTCTACTACTGCTGCGTTTTTCTTTGACGTGGCAAAGAACGGTTTCTTAATACGGAGAAAGGTAAGCGTCACCGTTCGCGGCCCTTACAATTTACAAGTTAAGTCATTACAATTTACAAGTTACTTGCTTAATTTTTGTAGGTCATAGATGGAGGTGGGATCTACTTTTAATTCATTTATTAGTAATTTATAAAGTATTTACAATTATT
Organism: Pseudotsuga menziesii; assembly: GCA_001517045.1. Lineage (NCBI taxonomy): Eukaryota > Viridiplantae > Streptophyta > Pinopsida > Pinales > Pinaceae > Pseudotsuga > Pseudotsuga menziesii. The sequence continues at coordinate 184,816 of LPNX010363350.1, read as the reverse complement.
TTTATTTTTTAGAAGTTTGGTAATTTATAATTTTAAATATAAATTATTTTATACAAAATATAGATAAATAAATTTTAATGAGAATATAATGATATTCTATGATTAAGTTTAGTTCTTGATTTGATCACAATTTTTTTTTTTTTTTTTTATTTACAACATTTAAACTTTACTACTTGGTATAACTCCATGAACACTCCATTATCATATTTAATATATCAAACATATCACAAACCATATCATAACATTTAACTATATTTGATAAGGTTGTAAATGCTATTAAGGAAATAAGAAATTATTCATATATTGAACATATTTAGATGATATTTATTTAGTCGTAGGAGTTAAACTTTTTTAAATTCGAAATTTAACGATAGTCTTGGCTAAGAATCAATTTTATTTTTTAGAAAAATGTTTTTCTATTTCTCACTTAAATTCAAATTACTATATATGACATATTATGATGAGGAAAGACATTTTTCTAATTTACATTCTATTAACTAAACTAGTAATTTTGATAAAATCAATATTTATATATTAAATTTATATTTAATAAAAATTCCTTAAAAATAATAATATATATTCATTCACCAATATTTGAAATATAAAAAAGTAATGATATATATACATTCTATTTATTAATATAAAAAATAACTGATACATATACATTTATTTTGATATTCTATTTTTCAAAATAAAAAGTAGACCTCTTATTTTTTGAATAAATCCCAACCAACTTACTTAGTTTTTTCAAAATATAAATTCCTTTTAAAAATCAATAAATCCTTCATTTCCATCCCACTCTAAATTATGTTCACTTATAATTTGCTTTACATTATGTTCACACTTATAATTATAGCTTTATAAATTTTGAATGGTATCTATATCCGGAGGTCACCCAATGTTGCTATACTTATTAGATAGCAAACCAAAATATATATATATATAAAATCATTAATGCACAAATAATTTTAATTAGTCACATTATATAAATATTCCATTACAATAACATAGATGCCTATTTCTCTTTAAAGTTGTGTAGTGCATTTATGTGAACCGTACAAATGAGCTAGTCAAATCTTTCTTTAATCATGCCATCATATAGAGATTAGATATGGGGAATAATGTTCCTCTTATGTAAATTTCTTTTTTCCTTTTCACTTTATCTCCCTTCGATCTTAGTTGCAACATGATGCGTTAGGATTCTCTAGAGTTTCATGTGATTTATAGGTTAGACATGTTGGCATTTTAATTTTTTATTGATTAAAGTTATTTTTAATTTAATGTAATGACTTTATTTTTATATTTTTTAATTATTATAATAATAATATAATATGTGAATTAATTTATTTGGTTTATAATAAGTAGTATTTCTAATTATTATAGTATTAAAATTAAAAATTGATATTCAACTTCATTATACAATGAATAACAACACATTGTACTACACCAATAATGTAACATACCTGCAATTTACATAAATACAAAAATTGTGTTTACGATTTATTATTCATTCTTGTCACAACATGAATTTATTGGTCATAGTACATTCATATTTGTCTTAACATACTAGTTATTCGATTGCATAGATAAGTGCGCTCGCAGAAAGTTGGTTCCACTTTTTAGTGCCACTTAAGAAATTAGAAACGCACTTCCGAAGTGGAAATCAAGAATGCATATGTGTTATTGATGTTATGTTCGGAATAACTCGAGCCCAAACACAAGGCTAAGTTTCGTAAAGAAGTATCACATATGCGATATATCGCATATGCGTTTTCTAAATGTTAAATATCGCATATGTGATATATCACATATGCAATATTTAACATTTACAAAATGCATATATCGCATTTAAGAAAGTCATAGGTAACATTATGTGTACAAAATAATTAAGACAATAGAGTTTTTTCTTGACTTTAATCAACAAGTTCTTTTAATATTACCATTTTTTATAGCACAGATGATGGTGGAGATTGTCTGAGAATCACTTCTCTGAGATAATCAGCCAAGCACTAACACTACTGTGTAACAACAATGGCACTTAAGGAGGTAGTTTCTGGAAGAAAACCACCTCAATACCAAACCAACCACACAAGAAACCTATGTATTGCATTTGTTTCCAATTCCTCCTCGATGGGAAACCCATTTCTTGACAAACTATCGACATTTGTAACTTTCTACATGTATTTTCACATAGGGTTTTTACCAAGGAGAAACAACCAAACGAAAACCCTAGTTCAAGTTTCATTTATTTCTTTTTCTATCACACCATTTCTATTTGGCTATACGTGTGACTACACCATGAAAATGCCAAAATTGGAGTGAGTATTCCATCATCGATCATTTAAAAAGGAGTCACATAGCCTCTCAAAAGGTTTAAGTTGGGTAGCGTCACCTGAATCTTCTTCATCTTCTATTATTACAAGAAGCATAACCTACAATAAATGGCCAACACGAAAGGCCCTAGTTCATGTTTCAAATATTAATTTTTCTATCACACCACTTGTATTTCTCTGCACATGTGACTACTTCAACAACATGCTAATGAAAGTGGAGAGGGTATTCCTTCATCCATAATGTAAAAATGACTCCCATAGCCTCACAAAACTTTCAAGTTGTGGAGTGTCACTCAAATATCCATATTCTATTTATGTTGTTAACACCACTCTTAATGGAAATCTCTAGTAATTTAAGTAAGAAGCTTAAGGAAATAATTATTATTTCATGCTAGCTTGGAATCAACAAAGATTGAAGCCTCCACAAAGCTTTTCTCTAAATATATTACATCCTCTACTTGTTATCGACAATATGACTACTTAGTTTTCTTATTTCCTCCTGTAAATTTTTGTCAAGTTCATTTGCCGTTACCCGTCTCTCATAAATTTTCACTGAAATTTTAGTAACCTCCTTCTCATCTTTATTCAATTTCATGCTTGTTGGATAACATTATTTTAGGCATATCTTGTTTGTATTCCCACACTAAATTAATACTTAAATGTGTTTGGATGGCCTTTACTATGGCTCCAAAACCATGTTTGTAAATGCTTAGAACAATAACAATATGTTTACACCAACATAATGAGAAAAATAACCTTTCTAGCTGCATGCTTCACATTACCAAAAATATTTTATAGACTACATAAAGTGACTTAAAATCCACTAAAGTGACTTATAGACTACTAAATTTTAATTCTTTTATTTAATTATTTAGGTAGGAAGAAGGATGGGGCATATGCAATATTTCACATTTACAAAACGCATATGTGATATATCTCAAGTGCGATATATCGCACATGTGATATTGAAAACTAAAACAAAAAACAAAACAGAGGTCGCAGACCTCAAATATCATTTGCATAGTTGAGGATCGGGAGAGAGAAAAACCGCGTGGGTGAAATAACGCAGAGGCGATTTGTGTTTTAGCTTTTCGAGGTTGAGTTCGAGGTGGATTGGCTCCAATGGCAAGTAAATGCTCTTACCCATTTCAGTTAGCCTTCAATTCTTTATTGTTTTCCATAATTTCATAGTTTTAATAATTATTTTAGACAAATTTAATAAAAAAAAACTGAATGAAATCAAAGAATGATTAAGTAAAATAACTTGTATTTTTTTGTTTAAATCTTAACATATAACAGAAATGAACAAGAAAATGTGGAAAACCCACCCTCTAATAACCCACAACCTAACCCACAACCTAACCCACAACAACCTAACCCATAACCTAACCCACAACCTAACCCAAACATGAACCCAAACCCAAACTTGGAGGGGGAACAAGATCGAAACTCACAGATTATTGCACGTTTGGCATCATTGAGGTTCGTTAGCTCATCTATTAGAGGGGGGGGTCATTTGAGAGAGTCTTTAGCCGATGCATTGGACACAATGACAAACACAATTACCGAAGCCCGAGGATCTCTGTACACCATTAGATCATACAGAGAATCGAGGAGGCAATACTACTCCGAGGGATTGAATTATAAAGACATCAAAGCCCTTAAAATTACAAAAGACCAATTATTTTCATTATTCCAGGACCCTAACACCGGATTGGTTCCACCCACTAATCGAGCACACATTTCCATAGACTGGTGCATTGAACCAAATATAAAGGCCAATTGGATGGATCGTTGGTATATGGTCTTCGATGAAGACCCTCATGGGAATAGGGACATCCCATTTTATTTCCGTAGGAAGTTGTATGTAGAATTCATCCTAGGGAAACATGTTAACTACTTCGATATCTTAGGATTCTAGGGTGTTGGTCATGGGATGCCCCAAGATAGGGAAGGGGCCAGGATGGATCCTAATAGTGTACCATGCCCTCCACGCACACAAAAACCCCCTCGGCTATATCCTCCTGTGGGTCCTGTGATTGAGGATACACATGAGGCATTATTTGACTTGGCAGATACATTGCTTCAGCATGGGACTGATGTCCAAGGCAATGTAGACCAAGGGGCTAACACTTCTAAGGTGGGCCCATCTACAGATCCTATAGGAGATGTAGAGCATTCAAAGCATCGTGTTAATCCACACCCTTGCACATTGTGTGGAGGCATATGCTATGACCCTACTTTAGACTTCCGAGATGATGGATTACCTCGTTTTGTAAGTAAAAGTCATTATTTTCATATTATATTTTGTTTCATCTCAAAATTTTCAATTGTTTCGTAATTTATTTCTATTTAATTATCTAGCAAATTATGTGAACAAATATACAGATGGTGTCCCATGGCACACCAGAGTCGCATAGTCTGCCGATCAATGTTGAGAACATTGATGTGGCTGTCAATATTGCATATGGGTTTGGTTCTTCACTAATAGGGGTAAGAACTATACTTGTTAATTTGTTAACTTTATTTACATATTTATAGTATAGATTGTAACATTCAATACATCCTAATTTTGATACAACATGTTTTATTCAGGGTGATCAGGATGAGTACATTGTATCTCAACCTATTCCCTCTCATGCAGAGGTAGATTCCCAAACACAGGTATTATTTTAAATGTGCTTTTAATTATGCTTTTAATTATGTTTCGCTTTCTTTGGAAAAATCATTTTTCGTCCATCATGTATATGTCTCATTTTCTTTGTATTATCTGACATTGACACAGGTTTCGTTATGCAGGGAACCATTGATCCATTGGTGCTTGAACAACACCAATGCGAGGTTGTTTCCAACCCACCTCTCCCCCCCCGCCAGGTACATGTATGTTTCACTTTCTTTGAAAACATCATCTTTTGTCCATGTAGTATATATGTTTAAGATTCTTTTTATTATCTGCATTTGACATATGTATCACTTTGACATATGTTACTTTATGCATGAACCTATTGAGACAGTTGTGCTTGAAGAGCACCAAAGCGAGATTATTGTCAACCCACCTCTTCACCCCAGCCAAGTACATGTATGTTTCGCTTTCTTTGGTAACATCATTTTTCCTCCATGTATTATATATGTCTCTGATTCAGTATTTTATCTTAAATTGACATATATGTTACGTTATGTAGGCCCCTAGTGAGGCACCAGTGCATGAAGAGCACCAAATTGGTGACCCACTTTTGACGAGCTAGCAGGTATGTTTATGTATCGCTTTCTTTGTACATTTGTGTATCACTTTCTCTGATTTGGTGCTTGAAGAGACCCAAATTGGTGACTCACCTCTTCCCCCCCAAGGTACATGTATATTTGTTGACATTGGCATATATATATTTTTTATGCATCTTGATAGTGAGCAAGTGGTGCTTGAAGAGCACCCAATCAGGGTCATTATTAGTGAGGCACCATGACCCACCATTACTTACTCACGTACAGTAAGTAAAAATGTTATTTTGGTTTTGGAATTTGAACAAATGTACATCAAATTTTTAAAGGTTGGTAAATTAACTTACAAAATTTGGTTTTTCTACAATCTCCACTAATGCGACCTATCCCTCTTATTCAGCGATGGGGATCACCAGTGAGCAATCGAAAAAGAAAGGTAGAGTTCTCTGAAGACATTAGCAGTGGTAGTGAAAGGGGGGATAACTAGAATAAATTTATAGGGGGCATACATAGATGTAACTTTTTGTTAATATACACACAGATGTACTTTTTGATCCACTATTTTGTATTATGGCCATGTGGCATGACAATTTTTGTAACATTATTTCTATACATATATAATATAAAGCAAGGTTCAAATTTATACATATATGGTTGACTTGATCTTGGAACATAAAATACGTGGTTCACCTATGTGATATAATGATATGTGTGGTTCACATGTGTGCTAACTTATGAATTTCCAATACTTAAAGGAAGAATCTAAGACTCATCAACTTTTTAACATTATGGCTATCCTAAATTTTTTAACATCATAACCATACCATACACTAACAATCATAATAGAATGTCATGCATGGATGTGTAATATATACCACATCATACCCTACAATACCCTATGACAATAACATCATACCATACTAACATACCATACCATTATAATATACCATACACTAACATCATAACACTAAGTCATGCATGCATGTGTAATATACCATATCATACCCTACAATACCCTATGATACTAACATCATACAATACTAACACACAATAACATACCCTACATTATCCTATGAAACAAACATCATACCATACTAACATACAATAACATACCATAACATAACATACTAACTTCATACCCTAACACTAAGCCATGCATGCATGTGTAATATATACCACATCATACCCTACAATACCCTATGATACTAACATCATACCATAATAACATACATCATACCCTACAGACCCTAAATTGGTTGAAGTAAGCCCTAGTTCCATCTCATTATTTGTCAACCCTAGTGATAGCATGCAAAGTGGTGTTCATGAAAGCCTAGTTGGATTCCGATTTGTACATGGTCATGTGTTTCTAGTTCCCTCTCCTAACTTGCAAATTGTTCACTAAACCCTAGTTCCATCTCATACCTTGTCAACCCTAGTTGGATCATGCAAATTGGTGTTCAAGAAATCCTAGTTGGTGCATGCAAGTATTGGTGATCATGTGTTTCTAGTTCCCTCTCCTAACTTCCATGATTGCTCACTAAACCCTAGTTCCATCTCATACCTTGTCAGCCATAGTTGGAGCATGCAAAATGGTGTTCATGAAATCCTAGTTGGTCCATGCAAGTATTGGTGATCATGTGTTTCTAGTTCCCTCTCCTAACTTGCAAATTGCTCACTAAACCCTAGTTCCATCTCATACCTTGTCAACCCTAGTTGGATCATGTAAATTGGTGTTCATGAAAGCCTAGTTGATGCATGCAAGTATTGATGATCATGTGTTTCTAGTTCCCTCTCTTAACTTGCAAATTGCTCACCAAACCCTAGTTCCATCTCATACCTTGTCAACCCTAGTTGGAGCATGAAAATTGGTGTTCATGAAAGACTAGTTGGTGCATGCAAGTATTGGTGATCATGTGTTTCTAGTTCCCTCTATTAAATTGCAAAATTCTCACTAAACCCTAGTTTTATCTCATCCCATGTCAACCCTAGTTGGTGCATGTAAATTGGTGTTCATGAAAGCCTAGTTGGTGCATGCAAGTATTGGTGATCATGTGTTTCTAGTTCCCTCTCCTAACTTGCATGATTGCTGACTAAACCCTAGTTCCATCTCATACCTTTTCAACCCTAGTTGGTGCATGCAACTATTGGTGATCGTGTGTTTCTAGTTCCCTCTCTTAGCTTGCATGATTGCTCACAAAATCCTAGTTCCATCTCATACCTTCTCAACCCTAGTTGGTACATGCAAATTGGTGTTCATGAAAGCCTAGTTGGTGCATGCAAGTATTGGTGATCATGTGTTTCTAGTTCCCTCTCCTAACTTGCATGATTGGTCACTAAACCCTAGTTCCATCTCATACCTTGTCAACCCTAGTTGGTGCATGCAAATTGGTGTTCATGAAAAACTAGTTGGTGCATGCAAGTATTGGTGATCATTTGTTTCTAGTTCCCTCTCCTAACTTGCATGATTGCTCACTAAAGCCTAGTTCCATCTCATACCTTGTCAACCCTAGTTGGTGCATGCCAATTGGTGTTCATGAAAGCCTAGTTGGTTTCCAATTTGTACATGGAAATGTAATTAAATGTATATAACATAACATCATATGATAACATACCATGCATTTACCATATTAACATACAATAACATCATACAATACCATACATCCTACATAACATATCATACATTTACCATACTAATATACAATAACATACCATAACATAACATACTAACAATATACCATAACACTAAGTCATGCATGCATGTGTAATATATACCATATCATACCCTACAATACCCTATGATACTAACATCATACCACACTAACATACATCATACCCTACAAACCCTAAATTGGTTGAAGTAAACCCTAGTTCCATCTCATTATTTGTCAACCCTAGCGATAGCATGCAAAGTGGTGTTCATGGAAGCCTAGTTGGTTTCCAATTTGTACATGGCCATGTGTTTCTAGTTCCCTCTCCTAACTTGCAAATTGCTCACTAAACCCTAGTTCCATCACATACCTTGTCAACCCTAGTTGGTGCATGGAAATTGGTGTTCATGAAAGCCGAGTTGGTGCATGCAAGTATTGGTGATCATGTGTTTCTAGTTCCCTCTCCTAACTTGGAAATTGCTCACTAAACCCTAGTTCCATCTCATTCCTTGTCAACCCTAGTTGGAGCATGCAAATTAGTGTTCATGAAAGCCTAGTTGGTGCATGGAAGTATTGGTTATCAGGTGTTTCTAGTTCACTCTCTTAACTTGCAAATTGCTTACTAAACCCTACCTACATCTCATACCTTCTAAATCCTAGTTGGTGCATGCAAATTGGTGTTCATGAAAGCCTAGTTGGTGCATTCAAATATTGTTTGTCATGTGTTTCCAGTTCCCTCTCCTAACTTGAAAATTTCTCACTAAACCCTATTTCCATCTCATACCTTGTCAAACCTAGTTGGAGAATGAAAATTGGTGTTCATGAAATCCTAGTTGGTGCATGCAAGTATTGGTGATCATGTGTTTCTAGTTTCCTCTCTTAACTTGTAAATTGCTCACTAAACCCGCGTTCCATCTCATACCTTGTCAACCCTAGTTGGTGCATGCAAATTGGTGTTCATGAAATCCTATTTGGTGCATGCAAGTATTGGTGATCATGTGTTTTTAGTTCCCTCTCTTAGCTTACATATTGCTCACTAAACCCTAGTTCCATCTCATACCTTCTCAACCCTAGTTGGTGCATTCAAATTGGTTTTCATGAAAGCCTAGTTGGTGCATGCAAGTATTAGTGATCATGTGTTTCTACTTCCCTCTCCTAACTTGCAAATTGCTCAGTAAATCCTAGTTCCATATCATACATTTTCAACCCTAGTTGGAGCATGCAAATTGGTGTTCATGAAATCCTAGTTGGTGCGTGCAAGTATTGGTGATCATGTGTTTCTAGTTCCCTCTCTTAACTTGAAAATTTCTCACTAAACCCTAGTTCCATCTCATATCTTGTCAACCCTAGTTGGTGCATGCAAAGTGGTATTCATGAAAGCCTAGTTTGTGCATGCAAGTATTGGTGATCATGTGTTTCTAGTTCCCTCTCTTAACTTGCAAATTTCTCACTAAACCCTAGTTCCATCTCATACCTTGTCAACCCTAGTTGGTGCATGCAAATTGGTGTTCATGAAAGCCTAGTTGGTGCATGCAAGTATTGGTGATTATTTGTTTCTAGTTCCCTCTCTTAACTTGCAAATTGCTCACTAAACCCTAGTTGGTACATGCAAATTGGTGTTCATGAAATCCTAGTTGGTGCATGCAAGTATTGGTGATCATGCAAGACTAGTTGGTTTCCGATTTGTACATGGCATCGTAATTAAATGTATATTAAACTAAAAACATCACGAAATGTAAATTTCAACAACTCAAGCGCTTGTTATTTTCCGAACTCTATTGGGTGGTGTCTAAAGACACCATTCTTGGCGCCTCCAATGTGTCGTAGATGGTGTTTGTATCCTAGGCACACGAAAGGCTATACATTAGTAACATCATAAGAAAGAAAGAGAACCTAATGAATATGTGCAAACATGATTTATAGATAACTCACTCGAGGTTGTACGATTGTGTTTATAGTGTCCAGTATCCTCTGAATAATATTATTTCTATGAATGGTATCTATCAATCATAGGTTTATTACATTGGGAATAAAGTAAGGCTAAACAATTGAAATTGTGCTTCAGAATTCACTTCAAAGGTTAAATAACACACCTGACAATGCACTCATACAAGTAGGCCATTCGTATCATCTCTGATGTCAATGGTGTCCATCAATATTTCGTGCTCTATATGAGGTAGCAATTATCGTACATGTGACCTATTTTTGTGACCAAATGTACACAACTTGAGGTTTATACCAGCTAATAGGTTGGTGAAGTGGTATACAATAGCTCCTGGTCTATAATCCTGATATACATACCCACCCTTCCTTTTCTGTTGTGCTACAAGTGTCAAGTACTCCCCTTTTATAACCATTGAGCCAGTTGGGAATTCAATATTTTCATCATCTGTAATAGGTTCTAGAATGGTTTGTTTCCCCTCTAAGCAATGTGCCAACCAATAGTAAGAACCCCATTCATTATTTTTTGGGGCAACCAATGCATATATTTGACCTGTGAAAGGAAATAGGTCGAGTTAACAATACATTTTGTAAATAAGGTCTTGCATTTCTAATTTCTACATAAATTAATTTCTACATAGGTTGAGTAAACAAAACATAAATGCATTTTCTTATTTAGGTACTACTCATGTACCTACTTGTATGAGATCCAATATGTGATCATAGTCTATAGAAATATGTGTTTGATCATCTTCCAAATGGTTTATTTCATTAACCCCGTTGAAATTGATGCCAAGTGTCACTCTATCCCATGTATTAACGGTATCCATATCCTCACAATCATACCATTTACCGATGCTATAGGAACCGCAAATGAAATCCTTCAATCTTGTCCAAATTTGTAGGGCCAAGTTGTCTAATCTTCTAATTGAATGAAACTATCGAGTTCCATGCACTGTGTTCACCTGATGTGTTTTTGATCGGTCCTCATTTGTCACCTTTCAGAATATTCTTGGCACTAAGTGTTTCCTTGTTGATTTTTCTCCCATGACAGATGCACACCATTCGACTATAGATGCAGCATCTCAAAGGCGAGCACCTGTAAACTTCATGTCTTCCCTTCGAAGGGCAGTTTTAATGCATGCACTAGCACCATCGTGCTCTCCTTTTCCAAGACCAGTTTCAAAGTAGTTCCATACATGTGGCACCTTGTATTTTATGTGCAACAAACACAACCATTCAAATACACATGCATTCTTGAACTGTCCAGCACAACCATCTGACCAAATGAAATGACGATAAAATGGTATATCCATAGCTATCACATGATCATGGAATAATTTAAAGCAATGTTTCATGTAATAGATGTCATGGGTCCAATCGTCACTTGTGTAGAAGTGAATTTCTTTCAGTATCACATGTTTCTCTTCATTGCTATCTTTCCCATGTCGATATGTGATATGCACCATTATGCTCACCTACTCTGAGTGATAATATTGAATTTGAATTTCATTTTGTGGTTGTAGGGTGTAATTTTCTGCAAAGTAAACCACTGATAGTATTGTTCTGAGAGGGAAGGTGTCTCGGCATATTCTGAATTGTTCATCTTGCCACTATGCCATATCGACATGTTGAATGTACATTTGGATCTTTCCACGAAACTTTGGAATAAAATCATATACTCGCACCTGGTACATGAATATTAATATGTCAATAAACCACATAATAAAAAATGTGTACATGAATATTAATATGTCAATATTCAACAATTTACCTGTGAAGTCACCAATTTAATCTTCCTTCTTTCTTTCCCATCATGTAGCCGATATGTCTCATACTGATAGTTCTGCTTCTCAACAATTGCATTCCCGAATGCTTGATCTTCACTTTCATGGATGCAATCAGACCATAATGATAGCCCACAACAATTGTTGCAAGAACCGTCTAAAAATTGTTTTAAGTAATGTGTCTTCCCATCTTGCCTCGGGCACATTATGCTATGGATTAAATATCTGGATGACATTGGCGGTACTGTACTTTAGCATTCTTGCACAAGGTTAGGATGCAAGAAACGATGTATATGTGCAAATGTATGGTAATATGGGTCAAACTCTATGTGGTATATACAACAACAAGTGTTCTGGATGGTATTGATTCTAACATACCAAGGCTTGCATTTTTCAAAAGATCTTTGCTTGATCCTTAGCTCTACGTGGGAAACTTTAAACATCTTGAACAGTTGAGTTTGTTTCATGTCAAGATAATGTTTAACATGAGGTTCAGTGTTTCTAGAACCCCTACAATGTTTTAACACATCCTTCGTGTTAGAATAAGGCCTAGTGTTACCATGCCAAAACGTTTGCACTAGGCCCTTTACTGCTTCGACTAACTTCATGTCTTTGCGGGGAAACCTACCGCTAAATGCCCATAATGTTTCCATTTGTCCCTCTACATCAAGGTTGTCTCTTCTTACTAAATATTTTTAAGTGTCTTTGGATGTAAAGGCACAAATTGTGATGTGCATTTAAGTAAATGATGTTGTCTTGTGGATCTACATATAATTAAATCATCCAATACAAGACGAACCACATTACAGTCTTGTGAACGATTTTTTTTACCAATCGATGTGAATGTAGCAACAAACGATTTAACAATGTGATTACATGATTCGATATTCTTCATTGTTGTTATGCCTAAATTTCTTCTAACAGTTGTCATATTTCTAGATTTAAGTAAAGCTAAAAAAAAATTGGCATTTACCGACTTCAGATTTGTTAACAAAATATTGTTTCATTATTTGAGAACAATAACAAAGGATAGTGTGTATAGCCACCTTACCTTCCATGGAATTCAATTTGCTCTCATCCACTTCTATTCGTTTAGGAGTTCTCTTTCGTTTTTATGCAAAATTTGTTGCCATTTGAAATGTTGGAGTGACGTTTACATCTACTATAGACTCACAACTTCAATTAGGAGATTGAACCACCGAACATGGTTGCTGCTGAGTCACATTTGCATCGGGAGTAACATAACTATTGAATTCTTCCCAAGATTGTTCGTTTACTAATGGATCAATAATATCAACTTTTGTATAACCAGATTCCTTTAATGTTGCATTATATTCCTTAGCATCTATGTCAGGTATCTGTTGAGGGGGAATGGGAAATATTTGCTCATGTAATGAATGCCGATGATTTCTTGAATCTTACCTCTTTTTTTCTTTTTTATTTTCTTCTTCTTTCAGTGTAAGCACCTTCCTTGTTGACTTTCGTCTTCTATTACCTACATTCCCCATTGAAATCCACCCAAACCTGTACAAAACTATGGAATTATGTAAGTAATGATAAAAAATTGCATGTTGAATAGTTCTTTGTGCACAGGTTTAGACGAATTATGTATTTTGATACAGTAAACCTGGCCCACAGCATGCCATCCAACATTTAGTATAAAACACATATTGCATATGCGATATAACGCACCTCCAATCTAACACATATGCGATATTGATACAATGCTTTTTAATGAACGGGCATGTTTTTTACATGTTCTCTAAAATGCATATGCGATATATCGCATATGCGATTCAGTGCATATGGGATATATCGCATATGCAATTTAGTGCTCCTTGAATATATGCAATTTACATTTATCTATGCTTATGAAGATGATGAGGAGGAGGATGACTATGATGATGATGATGAGGATGAGGGTGATGATGATGATGATGATGATGATGATGACCGTGATGATGATGATGATGATGATGATAATGACGAAGATGGTGATGATGATGAGGATGATGGTGACAATGAAGATGATGATGAACAATGATGGTGATGATGAGGAGGATGATGACTATGATGACGATGATGAGGATGAGGGTGATGATGATGATGATAAGGATGAGTGTGATGATGATGAGGAGGAGGATGAGGATTATGATGATGGTGATGATGAGGATGAGGGTGTCTATGAAGATGATGATGATGGTGATGACCATGATGATGAGGATGAGGATGAGGGTGATGATGATGAGGATGATGAGGATGAGCAGATGATGAGGATGAGGGTTTTGATGATGATGATGAGGATGAGGATGAGGGTGATGATGATGATAATGATGAGGGTGATGATGATGAGGATGAGAGTGATGATGATGAACAATGATGGTGATGATGAGGAGGATGATGACTATGATGATGATGATGAGGATGAGGGTGATGATGATGATGATGATGATGACCATGATGAAGCTGATGAGGATGAGGGTGATGACGATGATGATGATGAGGATGAGGATGATGATGATGATGACGATGAGGATGAGGGTGATGAGGATGATGAGGATGATGATGATGACCATGATGATGATGATGAGGATGAGGGTGATGAGGAGGAGGAGGAGGATGAGGGTGATGATGATGATCAGGATGAGGGTGACGATGAAGATGATGATGAACAATGATGGTGATGATGAGGAGGATGATGACTATGATGATGATGACGAGGATGAGGGTGATGATGATGATGATGAAGATGAGGATGAGGATGATGACGATTATGATGATGATGATGATAACCATGATGATGATGATGAGGATGAGGGTGATGATGATGATGATGAGGATGAGGGTGATAATGATGATGAGGATGAGGGTGACGATTAAGATGATGATGAACAATGATGGTGATGAGGAGGAGGATGATGTCTATGATGATGATGATGAGGATGAGGGTGATGATGATGATGATGAGGATGAGGATGATGATGATTATGATGATGATGACCATGATGATGATGATAAGGATGAGGGTGATGAGGAGGAGGAGGAGGATGAGGGTGATGATGATGATGATGATGATGATGATGAGGATGGTGATGATGATGAGGATGAGGGTGACGATGAAGATGATGATGAACAATGATGGTGATGATGAGGAAGATGATGACTATGATGATGATGATGATGATGAGGGTGATGAAGATGATGATGATGACCATGATGATGATGAGGATGAGCGTGATGGTGATGACGATGATGACGATGATGATGATGATGAGGATGAGGGTGATGAGGAGGAGGAGGAGGAGGAGGATGAGGATGAGGATGATGATGGTGATGATGGTGATGATGATTATGATGAGAATGGTGATGATTATTATCAATCCAAATGGCACTTCTCCATTCGAGTGCCGACACTTCATATGTTGGCACACAAAAGGATAGTTATGGATTGAAGGTTGCCTAAAAACTATAGATGGGCATGACATGAGATGCATTCACTATCCAACCAGCTTTCCATTTTACCTTTTCATATATTGAATTCCGTACTCAACTATCTCCACATCAACTCACGTACATACGCGACTACCTCCACATCATCTCGCATACTATATGCGAGTATCTTCATTGCAACCTGCATACAGATCTGTACAAGGGTTTCCCTTATAGAAACTTGTGTGTCATACGTGGGTTGCCAGTATCAATACTCACGTACACATCCATTCGACATTAAAAATAATAAAATATGATTAATGGAGAGTTGTTGAACCCTAATCATTAACTATCTTAACTGTCTCAACCTCCTCAACCTTCAAAACCGCTCTATTTCCTAAAGTATAAATAAAGGCCTTGGGGAGGGAATTAATACAATCAATCTTGGAGAGCAATGTTATGCTGGTGGTATATCTTCGAAAGCATTTGGAGCAGCAAAACTTGGAATCCTTTGGTTGCAGAGAATTCCTTGTTTTAGGTGTTGGGTTGTACACTTATCTCATTCACTATTGTTAATAAAGAGAATTCTTCTTCCAACCTTGTGTTGAGTCTCTTTCATGTATCATTGTTTAATGAATATTTTTGACTAAGAACTCTATATATTGTTCATCTAACTTGTCATATATACATGCATAAGATTGTACTTGGAGAATTGTCTCTTTTCAGGTGAAGGAGGTGCATCCATGAAAGCTTTGGAGAGAAGTAGAGCGGGAGAAGACAAAGCTTGGATCAACCGCCGTTAATTGGGTGAGTCCACCATATCTTCCTATTTCCTTTATGTACTTTAAAGCAGATTGTATGCAAGTTTTATAAGTACGTTGGTAACCCCAGTCCCTCGATTATAAGTGTATTTATTCCTGAACAATAGAATTGGCGACTCCGATGGGGAGCCCAGACTGCTGTGGGTTATTTCTGTTTATCGTTGCCTAGTCTTTGCCTTGATTGTATGTGTGGTCTCTTGGCTTGGTTCATGCTTAGGATAGTGTTTAAAGACTTTGAAAAATTTTCTTTTTATTAGAAAATTTGGTACATGTACATGGATTGCTCTTGCACACAATCATGTATAGAGGCCTGCGTATGTGGGTTGCTCTCTAGGATAGCCGTGTACAGTATGTAGGTTTCCCATATACATACTCATGTACAAGCCTTAGCATTGGAATTCTTGGGTTAGGGTTTGCTTGTCCCTGTTCCTCTATAAAGTCTATTTACTGGTTGGTCTTCCTTATAAGCACTGTATTGTGAGTTTGATGACCTTGTTGGCCACACCTTGTGCTTTCTTATAAATACCTTCGAGTTCTTTTGTTTGGATTGTCTTTCTGTTTGCAACTTGAAGTGGATTTTCCTGTTTGGGTTATAGTTTTAAGTGTTGGTTGTCTGAATAAGTGATCAGGGTTCCAGACACTGTTTATCTCATTCTATTTCCGGATAGTGATTGGTGTGCCACTTGCCTTTGTGTGATTTCAGTGATTTCCTTTCATTATATCCACCCAAGATAGGGTTCCAAGTATTCCTTAGGTGGTTGATTCCTGGTCTTATTAATCTGTTTACATCACTTTGCTTACTTTATACAGTTAGTTTAATTCAAGCATACTCAATTTTTGCGCATTTAGGTGCATAGTAGTCTTTGAGCATTTTAAAAAGTGAAAAGAAAAACATTTAAAAGCTTTTGCATTTGATTTTGCATAGAGTAGTTTTATTTTCATTTTTTAAAATATAATCTCAAAAAACTACAAAAATATAGTCTTAGTGTTCTCTTTATCATTGCATTTTTCATCAATTTATATTTACAAAAGAAGAAAAGAAGCTTGTTTTTTAGTAGTGATAATTTGCTTTGGAAACATACACCTTTGCTTTTTATATTTCTTATCGAGTTAAAAAACATCATAGTCCTTCACTCCACTTCCTTTTGAGTAAAAAATATCCCTTAAAATGAACGCAATAATTAAAATTTATTAGTAATTTTTAGTTTTTAGGGCCATACACCTATTAGCTTAGGCTAGATTTGTGGGATATGAAGTGTAAACTTCCCATAAGTTTTAAAATTTATACATAGTGGGCTTATCGATAGGTAAATCCTTCTCTTTATCGATAGTATCTGGGATGATCCTCTCCAATGGGAGTCAAGCACGAGGCTGCGTGGAGGCATTGGACTGAGGAGATAACCCTCTAATTCCTTGTCAAAATGTAAATCATGACTTTTACGCATCTGGGAATTCTGTCCTAGACAGAGTTTCGGGCTCAGCTACCCAGCCCATGCATACGAGTTAGGATTGCGACTGTACCCCCAAACTATTGGTATAGTTAAGGTAGCCTCTAGTATCTTGACATGTAGGGTTCATACATAGGTAAACCGGAAGGGTATTTCTGGTTCACCTTGGACAGGTTTGGAAGGTAACCGTTGTTGAAAGTGTAGGAGGGCGGTGCGTGATTCCTCCGCTTGTGCCTAAGAACCTCTTCAAGGACACCAAGTAACTGTTCTTCTGCTTTCTTTGGGAAAGCATATCTTTTACCCTTGCTAACTGTTGAGACTTTAGGAGCTTTTGTAGTGATTTTTCTGTGGTTTGTCTGTGTTTAACCGAACTTAGGGTTTGAATTGTCAAATTTACAATCATGGAGGACCAACCTATAACAAGGTCATGAAGGTTGCAAAACCTTCCTCCTCTCATCACATTGGAACCTCCACCTCCAACTCAAAGGAAGAAATTGGACACGGATAGTTCATTTGAACCAATAGGAGTAAGTGAAGTTCCAGGTGAACCAGCACTTAGGGCTAACCGCTCTCATTTTAATACAGTTGAGATATAAGACTTGTAGGATAGAGAGTTTACAAGGAATTTTAATACACCCTTGACTGACTTAAACGATCCTATGATCATTCAGGTTAGGCCTTTTGATTCACCTATTTGAGGTGTCCCTATGGGCAGGATAATGTCTTCTACAGGAAAAAGTTCTTTTCTTTTCACCTCAGCCATTCGGGCTGAAGGGGTACTACCTCCCCTGGTAAGTTCCCCTAGATCTAGTATACCTACTACGTCATTAACTCCAACGAGCCAGGTGGTTCAACCGCCAGTTCCCACAAGCCTAGTAGGTGCTTCTGGTGGCATGGTTACTAGGATTCCTAGTATACCTATTGTTCCTTCCTCCTTCACACACACTTCCCAGAGTGGTCTGGTAGAATCCTCAGATTTCTTCCAAGGATTTCCTTGGAATGGGAGGGATATTCCCCCATCCACTCCATACATAGGCCCATCACCTTCTTATGTAGGAGTGCAGTTTGGAAACAATACCTCTTATGGGAAAGGTTTTCAAACTTTGGTCTCGACCCCATTCACGAGCTCTCCCTTTTCATTGTTTAGCAAAGGGATACCTACTACCTTTTTTCAAACCCCAGTTTTGACTAGGATGGCCCAAAACTCTTATACTGCACCTCCCACCCACAATTATGTGGCTTATAGATGGAATCTGTTTCAAAGTAATCCATCCACTTCGCAACTGGTGGCAAGGGGCAACCCCACCTTTACATATGGGAATTTGGGGGCAAGTCCCTCTAATCCCCATTCCTAGAAACGTTAAACTTGACAGATTTGTCTAAATTAATGAACGACTCGGTGAGGCATGACCCCTTGTGCCACCTATTCCCACCAAATTTCCATCGAACATCCCAAAATTCGAGGGCAAAGTTGATGAAGATCCTGGGGCTTATGCCACCACTTTTCATTTATGGTGTTCTTCTAATTCGCTGAATTAAGATTCAGTCAGGTTGAGGCTATTCCAAAGAACATTAATGAGTACTACAACAAAATGGTACATTGAGTTGCCTTCTGTTGCGTTCAGTAATTTTTGGGACTTGGCTAGTGCATTCCTTAGCCACTTTCAGCTTCCGGTCCGATATGACTTCGGAACGAACTTGTTTTCTACCTTCAGGCAGAACAAGGCTACCCACATCTCGGATCACATACAAGTGTGGAGGAGGAGAAAGAGCCTTATTAAAGCCACCATTCCTCCTAAGATTTTACTACAGTGGTTCCTTAAATCCCTGTTGCCTTAAATATCGAAGGATGTATCCACTTTAGGAGTGACGAATGAAGAAGAATCCATTCTCAAGGCCCAGCAATTGGATTTGATTTATTCTCAATCTAGGATCTTGTATGAGATTATCCCTGAGGCACCGAGGCCTACTCACGATGCAGAGAAACCTCAGCCTAGACCCCATGCCGATGGTGTTGTTGGGTCCTTAAACTCTCCCATTGTATAGTCTTTGGCCAAATAGCTCCATCAGTTATCCGTCAAACATTCTATGGCAAAGGCAGCAAAGGATGCCCCCTAACCCCAAAATGAAATTTTTTTTGCACAGACCTCTCAGAAGGGCAATCAGCAACCCGATGGGAAGAAGAAGAGAGGAAAGAAAGGGGAGGGAAATCAAAACAAGTAGAAACCCGCAAATAGTGCTAATGGGGGAAAGAAAGACAAGAAAAAGGTGAAATTCCCGTGTAAGTTGTGACATGAGGATCACCTCACTCACCTTTGTCCCCTTATGGAACAAGCCCAGAAGCTGCTAAAAGATCAACAACCGGCTGTCCTGAAGGATTTTTTTCCCCAAAGGTAGAATTCAGCTTTAGCTTCTAATGTAACATGGGGCACTTCAAATGCCCTTGACCACAATTATATCAGCATGGTTCAATATTTGACTTTCTACAGATTAGGAATAAAAATTATGAAAAAGAGACTTCTGAGAAGGGTGAGGCTATAGGTGAAACTTCTAACCCTCTCATAATCGAGAAGCCTGTTGAAACTATGCCTAAGATACTGAAAGGTGTCTTTAAGAAGACCTTGCATAACCCCATTGCTAGGGATGCTTCAAGCTACTCCATGGTTGAAGACTTGGCCCAAACCCCTTATGCAATGTCAGCTTTAGAGGTGTTACAGAGCTGTCCTACCTAGTGGGATGCCCTCTTAGCAGCCTTAGGCAGCATGGACTCGTCGAGTCTCATGGAAAAACTTCACTTGTCTGATGTTAAAATTATCCTACCTTACCATGTAGCCTTATCAATAGATGTCATCCATCATGGTGGAAAGACCATTGAAAGGGCAGTTGTTGATGAGGTTGCTTCTACATGCGTTATGTCCTTGTCATGTTGGAAAGACCTTGGATCCCCAGAGCTAGTCCCATCAAACACTCTACTTACTGCTTTCGATGGAAGGTCATTCCGTCCGCATGGTATCCTACCATATTTTGAAATTAAGCTGGCAGGGAAAGCAGTGTCTGTTGAGGTGGAAGTGATTGATGCACCTTTGGACTATAATTTTCTTTTGGGAAGAAGATGGACTTATGCCATGTCCGCTATTGCATCGGCCGTCTTTTGAGTGGTAGTATTTCCACACAAAGGGAAGTTGGTTACTCTTGACCAACTAGATTTTACTCGAAAAGGATGCATGGAGTCTAATGATTCAGCTATGCCATTGGTTGATCAAGTCAAACCTACTGCACAGAGCTTGGGGGATGAAATGTATGCATCACTGATGGGCACATTTGATCTTCTAGCCTCGATTAACTATATAGGTTCTATTATTGTGGGGAAGTCCATAGCCATGGTTGTCAATAGGACTGATCCTTGGGTTCTCCCTTCCCCCCAAGAACCGGGAGTGCCCTTATCGGTAGTGGAAGCGGCTTACCAAGCTATCACTCAAATCACTCTTGATCCCATTCCAGACCCTCTCACAGTATCAGAGGACCTGGAAGAAGTCTATTTGCCTGCTTGGGTAGAAAACGCTTTGCATTCTATGGATTGTTTAGATATGGTTTTACCTTCTAATCAAGCCATTTTGGAATCCATGTGCAGATGCAATAAGATCTACAAATATCTTCATCATCGATCCTATTTTCTTCCAGAGCTAAGCAAGATAGAGAATCAAGAGTTTCATATGAGACTGTCAGATGATGTTGACACACCCATCAATCCCTTACCAATGGAAGGAATGTTTGCCGAGGGGAATATGGAAAATATTTCTGCTACCATCCCTATCAACATCTCTGTAAATCCTGAGGTTGTGGAAAATATACATATCAGTGCAAACTGCTTTCCTGAGGAGATTGCAATCTATACGTCCTTGTTCAATGAATTCCGTGATGTTTTCTCCTGGTCATATGAGGAGATTCCAGGCATTGATCCATCGATAGTTGAGCATGAGATCTGAACATACACTGATGCTAAACCTATTCGGCAAAAGTTAAGACCTGTTAACCCACGTAAAACGGCGACTATGAAGGATGAAGTTGAAAAACTATTGAAAGCTGGTTTTATTTATCCCATAGCTCTAACAAAATTGGTATCCAACCCTGTTCCTCTTGATAAGAAGCAAGGGACCATACGCGTTTATACTGACTTTCGAGATTTGAATAAAGCCTATGCTAAGGACAACTATCATATGCCATTTATAGACCATATTATAGCTGCTTATGCGGAAAGTGAAGTGTTCTTGTTTATGGATGGTTTCTCTGGATACAATCAAATTCAAATCAAACTGGAGTACCAACATAAAATTTCTTTTATTTGTCCTTGGGGTACCTTCACGTACAAAAAAATGCCCTTTGGATTGAAAAATGCTGGGGAAACCTTTTAACGGGAAATGAACTTTTCCTTCCATGATGTCAAAGCCATTGTCGAACCCTACCTAGATGATCTACCTGCACATTCTTGTAAGAGGATTGACCATCTAGATCACCTATGGTTGATATTTGAGTGATGCAGATACTATAAGATTCACTTCAATCCCCACAAGTCTGTATTTTGTGTCGAGTCGGGGAGACTACTCAGATTCATTGTCTCTAATAGAGGCATTCATATGGATCCATTAAAAGTAGAGGCCATTGTAAATATGCCTCCTCCTCATTCTATCAGGAAACTTCAGAGCCTGCAGGGAAAGTCCAATTTTCTCCGATGTTTCATTGTAAACTATGCCAAGATTACCAAGGGTTTCATGTGCCTACTAAAACAGGACGTCCCATTTGTATGGGATGAAACTGCACAAATCGCTTTCAAGGCATTGAAAAAAGCTTTGTTGTCGGCACCTTTACTGCATCTGCCAGATTACTCTAGGGATTTTATATTGTATCTGGTTGCATCCAAGTCAACCATCAGGGTATTCCTGGTCCAGGAAGATGATAAGCTCCAGGAGCATGTCATTTACTATCTTAGCCATGCTTTAGTTGGACCTGAACTCAAGTACTCCCACATCGAGAAATTGGCCTTAGCAGCTGTCTGTGTTGTTCAGATATTACGTCACTACATCTTACTAAGGACTACAACAGTAGTGGCGGATGTTAACCCTTTTCAATATTTTTTATCTCGATGGATTGCTCAAGGCAAATTCAAAAAATGGATAGTAATTCTCCAAGAATTTGACTTGGATTTCCAGTTCGCTAAGTCTAAAAAATCCTTAGTTTTTGCTGAGCTTATAGTAGAATTTCCAATTGAAAAAGATGTAGTCATTGAAGAAGACTCATTCCCATATGAGCATATCTTCTTGATATCCACCTCTGACCCCTCGTATAGAGATATAATTATATATCTCTAGACTTTGAAGTATCCTGCAGCTTCCTCGCAGGAGGAATGACGTAAATTATGCCTTCATGCTAAGAACTACCTCATCATAGGAGATACTTTATATCGAAGGGGGGTAGATTAAATTTTGTGTCAATTTCTTACCCATGAGGAAGCGGATATTTTCCTAAATGATTCTCATAGTGGAGCATGTGGGGGTCATTTATCTGGGTTAGCAACGACCCAGAAGATACTATGTGCCGGTTATTTCTGGCCCACGATCTTTAAGGATTGTGTGGAATCCGTGAAGCACTGTCATCCATGTCAGCTTTATACCAGAAAAATGCAGTCACATCCTGCTCCGTTATTTTCCGTTATCTTGGTGGTCCCCTTCATGAAGTGGGGGGCCCCTTCATGAAGTGGGGGATTGATTACATTACATGTAACCCAGCCTCAACTGGGGGGCACAAATATATCATTGTCGTTGTGGACTATTTTATGAAATGGGCAGAGGCAATGCCCACCTTTAAAGCTGATGGAGAAACATCAACTTTCTTCATGTTCAATCAGATTATAGCACGGTTTGGTATACCCAAGGTGATTGTCACTGACCATGGCAGTCATTTTCAAAATAGCATGATCACAGAACTGACCAGTATGCTTGGATTCAGATAAGAACATTCATCTTCGTACTATCCTTAGGAGAATGGTCAGGTTGAGGCTGTTAATAAGACTTTGAAGACTATCCTCAAATGTACTATTGATACAGCCTGTTCTAACTGGCATATCATGCTATACCCTGCTCTTTGGGCATATCGAACTAATGTAAAAACTGCTACAGGTTTCTCCCCCTTTCAACTCATTCATGGAGTGGAAGCCGTTACCCCAGTTGAATGTGAAATCCCATCTTTGAAAATAGCTATTCATGTGTTGCCCGATACGACAGCTCTTGAAGAATGTTTTGTACACTTAGAACACCTTGATGAGCAGTGTATAGATGCACTAACAACAAATCAAGCTCACAAAAATAGGGTCAAAAGGCAATATGATAAGTCAGTCAAACCTTGAATTTTCTTTGAGGGGGAACTTGTTTTGCTCTGGGACCAAGACAAAGAACCTATGGGGGCAGGAAAATTCAAGGCCATGTGGTTAGGGCCTTATGTCATGTCAAAGGTATTCAAGAAGGGAACATATGAATTAATTGATTTTGATGGGAATAAGCTGCCTGAGCCTAGAAATGGGCTCTACCTGAAAAAGTACTATGCTTAGGCTTATCACTTTTTCTTGTATTTTTATGTACACTAGTTTGTTTATTTGTGTTTTTTATACCATCTACTAGTTGTTTCATATGTCTTTCGAGAGGTATGTAGGTTTCACTGATGGTGCCAGTTTCCACACTTGTAAAGGATTTCTTTAGCGGCATGGGTCATTTATTCTCTCTCAGGACAGTCAGTTTCCTCGGGAGGTGCTTGCTTAGGTCCTTCTTCTAATAATGTTGCTGAGTATAGGGTTGTAATTGATCTTCTATGGGATGCTTTGTCACTTGGTATCACTCAGCTGGAAGTCTGAATGGACTCTCAACTAGTAGTTTCCCATCTCAATCAAGCTTATCAGGCGTGGAACCCTATTCTATTACATCAGTTCATGCAAGTTAGGTTATTGGAAAGAAATTTTGAATTCATTACATTCAATCACATTCCAAGAATTCAGAATTCATTAACTGATGCATATGCTAATTACATCTTGGATTGGCATTTAACACATTTTTTATAAAAAAATATACAGCATACACATAAGAAACATTTGTAAATAATCGACAATATGTGTGTGTGTGTGTGTGTGTGTGTGTGTGTGTGTGTGAATATCTGTCTATAGATAGGTCGAGTCTCTGATCCTCAGATCCAGTCATAACTGTATAATATACAAAAATATACAAAATATGGATCATAGTCCATAAAATTCCCTAGATCTAAGCTGGATCACCCTGGTCACTTGGACCACCTTGGTCCCCCTAGTCTTCTTGTACTCTCGCTTCTTCAACCTCCTCAACTTCAGCAACCTCAATAGTATCTATGTATACTAAAACTGCTCTAGCTACCTGCCTCAAAAGGCGTATCTAGACATGTGGAACTCCAACCACAAACTCCTGCATGATGGCTGGGATGTGCTCAATTCACAAGGTGGGTACTATTTTTGTAAGCCTTGCCATCTTCCCCTCAAGAACCCTAATAAGCCCATGTTCTTCGCCTAAGACATGACACAAATACATGCATGGATTCCCTTCAGGGAAGACCGGTCCAATATCTGCATTTTGACATGTTTATAGGATTATGACTCTTATACATATGTATATATATCTATATTTTAAAATTCATAAAAATTTTAAAAAACTTGAAAATAAAAATTACCTATCTCTCCCTCGAAAATCCATCCTAGCATATGGAAACTGCTCCAGTGTTGGCAAATGCCGCTCCCACCAAAAGTAGAAGTCATCATCATACACACTATGCACCGAGCCACCTCCTCCTTGGTGGAGGAAGATATATCCCCATTTTCTTAGCCTATGTTGACAAGGAGATCGAACTAGTAGGGGTATTGCAGGGCTCAATCCTGGCACTCTCTCTAAGAAGAAGGAAACTAGTATTCTAGAATATCCAAAGTTCTTCCTCCTTCCTCTCTTGCAGTCAGAGAGTTGTTTCCTCAAAATCGAGACAACTCCCAAACACCAGTCATACAAAGCCCCCTGCATGCAATCCACTACCAACCTCATTTGGTTCTGTGTAGCGAGCTGAAGAGAAGATGATCCCGCAACCCTCACTATGGTACTTGTCAGTACCTATAGAGGAAGATCACGTATATGTGCAATAGGGATGTGAATCCCTCTCTTTTGGGTACCCGGTGTGCAGTATATATCCATATAGTTTTGGACACTTAGGGGATCAGCGCCTCTACCATTTCCCTCCAATTTGACTAGAGCTCCTCGTCGTGACATACCAGCAATGAAGTAAATATCCTCTAAGGTAATATCCAAGGACTCACCTTGAAGGTCAAACATGCCTAAATCATGGTCCCACTAGTTTATCATGAACTCTAACAGGAGGACATTGACCCGCATAGGTGATGTGCAAAAGAACTTCAACAACCCACTTGAACATAAAACATTCATAGTGGGGGGATCCTAGAGTGCTTCTTGATCCATATCTTCATGCTCATGCTCCCTCCACTCAAGCACCATCTTCAAACCTAGCAAAACAACCATTGTGGACCTTCAGTTTCATGTAAAAATGCATAATTTGGACCCTACATATTTCTTTTACCCTTGACGCAGCATACACGACTATCAAGTTAGGCAGGTCGTGTACTATACGTGACTGTCCTTTGGGCAGCTCACGTACAGAATGCGTGTACATGATTTTCACTATAGCGAACCCGTGTACACAACGTTCCTTGCTTAAGGGCACTCAAAAATATAAAATTGGGGCCTAAATTTAAAATTTTCTAGGATCAAATTGAAGAGCTTGAGGTGTAGCCTTACTTGACACTTGCAAAATTGGATTTCGTCCACAAGATTGTCCACACCGATCGAATGAAGGTAGATGTGAAAACTTGTTTTTTATGGCTAAAATTCAAAATGGTGAGTTTTGTTTAAGTTTTTGAACTATTTATAGAAATTATATTTCTTAAGTGGGTTTTTTCCTATAGTTCAAAATTTATTTAACTAATACCATATCTCTTTTTTCCTTGTAACAGGTTTATCATTGTTCTAAGGTGTTTTTTGCTTATATAGGGTGGTTTTTGTCTTTTCACGTGCATTTTTGCATCTATACTTACTCCATCTTAAACTTAGCAATCAACATTTTAACCACGTACTATGGTATTTTAAACCATTAGCCCCTTGTCTTTAGCATCGTTCTTCTGCGGATAGGGCCTTCCTCTCATGAGTATCCTCATGTAGAACCTATATTGTTTTTTTAATACTCATGATGCAACTATCTTAGATATAGGGGAATCCTTTTAGCTAATTTTCATGCCAAATAGAGCCTCATTTTGGTCTCTTTTTACAAGCTATCCTTTTATAGGACTCCCTGCCCTTATGGAGTTTCTTTAGGCCCAGGTATGACTCCTTAAAACAGACTTGACTGTCGATTTAACTTGTCTATTCAAGCTCGTTAAGAATATGTGAATGGGCATCCACATTGGTGGTAGGTTATCTCTTTCTTGGACCTTGCGGAATGACACAATAAAGAATTACTCTCTTTTCTACGGAATTGAGAATAGTATTTTCAGGCATAGGTTTATCACTTTTCCAAACTTGAGGGACTGAATTTATGGAAAAGGAACACCGGTATGAGCTTAGTTTTCTCTTTTTCTTGCTCTGGACCTAAAACATGAAAAAAATTCCAAGTGTACTTTATGTCTTTGTCATGCTCATTAAACACTAAAGAACAAGGCATCGGGTTTATTGTTGTAAGCCCCATTTCTTGTACCCAAATGGATCTTTCTGAGTGATCTTTCTTTCCTTCACACTCGTAAAACTCAAGCCATATGCTGCTCTCGAAGGAGCGTTGGGTAGGTGGTAATTTAAACTTTTTCGGACCTCCCTGACTAAGTACGAAAAAACTTCATCTTTTCTTCTACGGAAGTTAAGAGAGTTCTTCTGTGGTATGTTTTATACTTTTTCAGCCTCAGGACACTAAATTGGATGAAAAAGGACCCCCTGGAGTCTTCTTATTTTTCAGACTCTCTAAATGTGAAAACACCAACTGAGCATGTACTAGTTCAGGCTCATTAAATCCATTAATCAGTGATACTATCAAGGATTATTCTCTCTTATCTTCAAGCTTGTTAAAAAATGAAGAAATATTTGATTTGACTTTCCCGGACTCATTAAAATTTAATAGGAAAGGTAAAGAAGAAATTTTCACTTGGTTTTTAGTTAGTGGCAGCATGTCATCCTTGAACATAGCACTCTCTATTTTTTTCGATACCCATGTCTCAGTGTTCACTTTCAGTTTAGCTATTACTTCGATTTTATTACTCCTCCTCTTGTCATTTCTACCTAGGGAATCTGATCATGTCTCCTACATGACAGATAAGTCTAGTTGTTCTATCTATACAATTAAAAGCTGCCTTGGGTCATCTCTGTGTCATGCTCACTGTTCAAGGAATTAACTCAATGTTTGATCTATATCTTGATCCCATTATTTTCGTATCTGTTATCACTTGTGTCTCCCTTCCTTTACCCAGTCCCTAGTCACTCTTGTGATCCGTTGGAGGATATATTGCCTTCTCCACAGTTGTGGGGCACTAGGGTTATTAGACTCTCCTAGAAAAGTCGGCCCTGGTAAGTAATTGTTAAGTGAGGACGAATTGTTGGAGTGGACATAAAGTGAATGGAAGAATATAAATAGAAGTGAGGCTCTCCTCATTTCTACACTCACACACTCACTCACTAGGGTGCATCAGTGAGAGAGGAGAAGCTCTTTCAAGTGAGAGAGAGAATAGCTATTGGAGATCATCTTTTATGTATTTTGGTTTAACTGCTGCCATTGGTGCTCATTCTATCTTTGAGGAAGTTGCGGGGTTTTCTCCTTTATGGTTTCCCCGTGGAAAATTCTTTCTGTCTCTTGTCTCTTGTGATTATTGTTGTGCATGTTATTCTCACAAATAAGATCCTAAGATGATATTTCTTAAATGATAAAAATATAACATGGTATCAGAGCTAACCTGAGAAGAAGACACTGTGCAGATGTAAAAGCTAGGGATTCTTACTTTTTGGGTATCTCTCCACAATCTATCAACAAAAGGATGCTAGAATAAATCTCCATTGAAGAGCGCATCTTTCTGTTGAAGCAGAATTTGATTCTGGGCATTTTCAGTTTTTACTATGAGAAATTAGGGCTTTTTACAGAAGAGGATTTTTGGTTGGGTAAAACTCTGCGAAAGTCAAACCCTAGTTTGACCCTGGGCCTGAAAAAACCTAAAATACTAAAACTAGTAGTTTTGGTAGGTTCTCTATATCTCGAGATTGGAGAAGGATCAGGAGCCGAAACTTTCACTATCCAAAGATAAATTCCTGATGTACAATGTGTAAAAGTTTCACCCTTATATTTTCTATATTATGGTATATATGATTCCTCCAATTAAGGGTTCTAGCATCTTCCAAGATTCATCCCTAAACATGACACCTGGGAGAATTTCTATATCTGGGGCTACAAAGTTCCAAATGACATTTTGCAATATGTTCCAAATAGGGCACAGACTATAATTTCTGTGGTAAAATGTTTAGACTTTGACGATTAAATAGTGACACAAAGTAGTCCGACCGTAAAAGTTTTTTATTCGGAACAGTTCTGAAATACATCACCTTGGGAAAACTCTCCTAAGTCCCAATTGGTGAAACCAATTCTGGTAAAACCTATGGTGTTGGAAAGAGGACAGATGAGGTTACCTTACTACATAATTTTAGACACATAGGATTGGTAATTTCAGATCTACTTCAGAAACAGTATTAGGAAATTCTGTAGAAGAAATTTGTAAACTAGGGCTTCCTATTCTGGAGGCTTCCCTCCACTATTTTCAGAAAAGGAGTACATTGGACAGCTCGCCTTGAAGAGGTCTATATTTCTATCCAATCAGATCTAAAAGATTCAAAGTTTTGAAAATTATGGTTTCTTTGACAAACCCTGGATCAGCCAGTTCCAGAACCAAGACAGACACCTCAAATCGGTAAGATCTAATCTTTTGTTATTTACATTTGAGGTTCTCATTTCTAAATGACTAGTCACACCAGCTTGATGACAAGCTTAGTGAAACTGAAAAATTCCACACATGGAAGTATTAGATGCCACTGGTTCTTGAAGAAAATGAATTGGACACCTACATAAGTGGAGAGGTTCTAGTTCTAGAGGGAGATGAGGCTAAAATCCTTACACAAGAAGAACTTGGTCAAGGCCAAGAATATCATTGTTGATTCAATCATGAATCACCTTATACCACAAGTGTCTTCCCTAAAGACACTGAAAGAGATGTTTGATTCCTTAACCAAGCTATTTGAAGGGAAGAACATAAATCATAAGACAACTTTGAGAAAATAGTTGAAGAATGTGAAGATCCAAAATGAAGAGACCATGCGGTCATACTTTACAAGGGTATCTCAAATCAAAGAACAACTTGAAGCAGTAGAAGAAGAAGTGGAGAATGCAGAAGTTGTGATAACCACCTTGAATGACCTCCCAGGATCATGGGATTCATTCATTCAAGGAATGTGTTCCAGAAGGAAGTGATTACTTTTAGTAGACTCTAGGAAGAGTACAAACAAGATGAAGTTCAATTCATAATAAGAGAAGAGAAGATGAGAGCAACTAAAGATCAAGCTCTCACCATCCAAAGAAGATCCTTCAAGCGATGGGGAATACAAAGGACTCAACTCTTGAAGAACCTCTTATCCATCGTATCATTTGGATAAGAAATTATGAATGAAGAAGATGATGAAGTTGAAGGATCAAGAAGGAACCTACCCACGAAACAAATAGAGATAAGTATTCAATTGTCATTTCATTATATTATTTTGTTATGCATTTGTTTATATTTAGTTGATGTGTTATATAGAATGTTTGCATTAATGATAGTATACTACTAATATGCATGTGATGGGTAAGTAGCCCATGGTGCTATAAAACTCTCCATTTCTACCTATCTAGAATGAAACCTCTTTGCTGACATAATGGATTAGTGCACAATCTCAATGTTGTCCTGGTAGAGATGGAAGGCATCTAGAAAGTTTTCGTAAGATATGGATGAATGTTGTATTGGCTAAAATAGTTACATGATTATATATTAATACAAAATAATTTTCATTATGAACATACCTTATGGAATGTTTCTAACCATACAACTAATGCATTTTACTTGTAGGAAAGATTGTGTACAATCACCTATAAGAAAATAAGGATGAGACTTGTTCCGAAGAACAAGTGACAATAGTTCAAGAAGAATGATGTCTAGGATGCAGTATCAAGAATTGAAGATAAGTCCGTAATGTCTTCCATATGGATCTACAAGATCTAGCAGGTAGTAGATGGAAATATCATGGGATACAAGGCAAGATTCATAGCGTGAGGCTTCTCATGGAAACAAGGCATAAACTCCGAAGAGACATTTGTAGCCATTGGAAGTTAAGACACACGACAGGAAGACTCATGTGTGCAAATTAAAGAATTCCTTGTATGAGCTTAGAAGACACCCATGGGATAACACAAACATCAGAATCTTGAATATCACCTAGAGTGATGAATATATTAACCTTTTCTACAAGGTTGAAGATGAAATCCCACAGAGGATGACAAGCTCACAGATGTGTGCGAGAAGAACACTTTCAATATAGAGGATCTTGGTATCCAGTGAACCAAGATGGATACATAGAATATTAGTAGCAGAGGAAGCTACTTTTCACTCTAGTACATAATACATAGAGTATGAAAGGCAGAGGGAGTGACTGCAGAGGATCCTGAGGTTCGACATAGTACGACAGGATGGACGGATTACTGATGGATCTAGGATTTACTTAGAGTAAATAATATTCCAACCTTTTTCCTAAGGTTGAAGGAGGAATACCAATGATGCTTTTGTTATATGTGGATGACATGTTCCTGACACAAAAGAGCAACTCATTAAATTTGCAAGAAGGAGACATGCTGCCAAGTTCGAGATGAAGGACTTGGATATGACACACTACTTTCTAGGCATGGAGGTGTGGTATAATGCGGATGGAATCACCCTACGACAAGGGAAGTATGCAGTAGAGATCCTGATGAGGTTCAAGATGATGTACTGCAAGGCCACGACCACACCTATGGAATTGAACATGAAGCTATTGAGTGTTGCTTCATCAGAGTCGGTTGATGCCACGATGTATCGTTAGATGATTCGTTCCTTGATGTACCTAATGAATACAAGACCAGACACTTGCTTTGTTGTGAGCAATTTCATGTCCTTGATAGATTTGAGACATGTTCAAATAATGGTTGCAAAGCATGCAGTGAGGTACCTAAAGGGTACAGTTGACTATGGGCTCAAGTTTGAAGTGAATCAGAAGATTAACTTGAAGGGTTATGTGGATTCAGATTGGGCATGCAGTGCCATTGATAGGAAGAGAAATTTGAGGTGCTACTTCAGTATGAGATCAGGTGTGACCTCTTGGTTTAGAAGGAAGGAGTCCTTCATGGTGTTGAGTACAGCTGAAGCAAAATATGTTGTCACTTGCTCAACTATTTGGTAGGTAGTATGTTTCTTTTGAAAACTACTATTTGATTTGATTGATCTGAATTGCATTTTTGTATGATGCAAAGAGGAGGAGTGATGCTCCAGTATGTGATTTAGATTGAGATCTCTCAAAATAAGGAGTTCTAGCATATTTGGTGAGACAGGTTCCATGAGCATAAATCCTAGTGAAGCTCATAGGTTTCTTAGATGTAAATAGACCTATAGGTTGTCCTTGGACATAATCGGCCCTGGAAAATCTCATAGGCTATCCTTGGACGTAATCAACCCTAATGTGATTTTATGCTAGAAATGGCCAGAGTGAAGTTTGAATACTTCAGGGAGAAGCTTGGTGTTATGTAGATCGAGGTTCCTTCCAAGGGGAAGTGATGAGTCTGTGAGCCCTTCTGACATGGTGAGAGGATTGGTTCCTTCCATGGTCAGATGTAAGTGTTGTGCCCTTCTAACATGGTGGAAGTCTGGGATCCACATGGTCATATGTAAGTGCAGAGATATTCTGATGTGATTGTGGGATTTGTTCCCACATGATCAGTGTAGAGACATTCTGATGTGATTGTGGGATTTGTTCCCACATGCCCAGTGCAGAGCCATTCTGATGTGATTGCAGGATGTGTTCCCACATGAGCAGATATAAGCACAGAGCCATTCTGATGTGATTGCGGGATGATTTCCCACATGATCAGATATAAGTGCAGAGCCATTCTGATGTGATCGTAGGATGTGTTCCCACATGATCATATGTAAGTGTAGAGCCTTTCTAACTTGATGAGGTCAGATGTAAGTGCAGAGCCTTTCTAACAAGATGAGGTCGAATGTAAGTGCAGAGCCTTTCTAACAAGATGAGGTCAAATGTAAGTGTAGAGCCTTTCTGACAAGATGAGTTCGGATGGGAGTGTCGGGCCTTTCTGACATGGGTTTGGGATGTGTTCCTCCCATGGTCAAATGTGAGTGCTGAGCATGTCTTTCTGACATGGTTCTTGGATGTGTTCCTCCCATGGTCAGATGTAAGTGTTGGGTGGGCCTCTATGACATGGTTCTTGGATGTGTTCCTCCCATGGTCAGATGTAAGTGTTGGGTGGGCCTTTCTGACATGGTTCATTCCATGGTCATATATAAGTGTTGAAGACGATGAAGACCTACATGGAGGATAGGCCTACAACCAACATGAAAAAGGGTTGGCTCTGTAGAACTTCCTATGACGAGAAGAATTAAGAGATATAACTAGTTGATCGAGATAGCGGAAGCAATGATGATGATCTAGTGATGATGATCCGATGATGATCCAACTTTGATGATGATCCATATCAAGTAATGATTCAGACTTGATGATGCTCTAGTGATGATCCAGATCAAGTGATGATCTAGACTTGATGATGATCCAGATCAAGTAACGATCCAGACTTGATGATCATCTAGTGATGATCCAGATCTGGTGATGATCTAGATCCAGTGATGATCCAGACTTGATGATGATCAAGTGATGATCCAAACTTGATGATGATCCAGTGATGATCCAGACTTAATAATGATCCAGTGATGATCCCGATCTAGTGATGATCCAGACTTGATGAAGATAACTTAAAGATGAAAGATGACTTGAAGATGAAGATAAAGATGACTTGATGATGATCCAAACTTGATCTAGCGAAGAAGACTAGTGCTAACAAATTTTGTCGAGAGAATACCTTCCTAGCTAAGTGAGAGTGTTGATGTATTTGTAACTTCGGAATGTATTCACTTGTATATCTTATGTATTGTACCTCGATGTTCCTATCAGGAAGTATCTGTAATGTAATTGAGTCATGTCATACCCTGATGTTCCTATCGGGAAAATCAATAATGTAAACAAGTCATGTAAAGTCATTGAGGTTAACCCTCCATTGTAATTCGGGGAAATAGTACCCACAATTGATTTAAGGTTAACCCTCCTTGTTGATCAGAGGGCAAAGTCCCCACAGTTGTGGGGCACTAGGGTTATTAGACTCTCCTAGAGAAGTTGGCCCTCATAAGTAATTCTGAAGTGAAGCTGACTTGTTGGAGTGGACATAAAGTGAATAGAAGAATATAAATAGAAGTGAGGCTCTCCTCATTTCTACACACACATGCTCAATCACTGGGGCGCATGAGTGAGAGAGGAGAAGCTCTCTCAAGTGAGAGAGAGAGAACAGTTGTTGGAGATCATCTTTTCTGTCTTTGGGTTTTACTGCTGCCATTGGTGCTCATTCTATCTCTAAGGAAGTTATGGGGTTTTCTCCTTTATGGTTTCCCTGAAGAAAATTATTTGTGCCTCTTGTCTCTTGTGATTATTGTTGTGCATGTTATTCTCTCAGATAATATCCTAAGATAATATTGCTTAAATGATAAAAATCTAACAAATAACTTATGACAAGCCAAAAAATATGATATTAGATAGATTAAAAAAAAGATTTTACTTAAGAATTTAATTAGCAAGAGCATATAATGATCATAAAGATATTACTTATAAAAGAATGAAATTTCTTTTACACAAAGGTCAGCAATAACATATAAATAAAGTAAATAATGATCACTAGAAAACACATGATATTATGCTTATAAAATATTTTTATAAACAAAACAAAGAAAAGAACAAATTAATTATTAAGTATATTTAAAAAACATTAAGCATTAGATGATTTATAGTTATCATCATGACAAAATACTAGAGATCAATGTCCTTAAAAGATGTTAATATTTCCATATAGAAATGTGAGACAAATCTATAGCAAGAAAAAGAAACAATATCTTAATAAACATGATGAGAATTAAAACCTAAATGCAAAAAATGAATAACAGAGCTAGAAAAACAGTAAATGAAAGAGAAACTTTTACTTAAAAACCTTTGAACAAATGTGCCCAGAAAATCTCAGTCTTTTGATCTGGTTGCGTGGGTGGATCCAGAATGGCTATTCTGATTCTAAAAACAGGCTATATTAAAAAATCCGGTAAGAAATGACCAAGTTAAGGGTCTTTTTTATAACTGTCATTTTTATTACCGAGAGGAAGCCCAGAAACGCCTAGTTTCCTATTCAAGTCATGTGGGTGGATCCA
Source organism: Pseudotsuga menziesii (assembly GCA_001517045.1). Lineage (NCBI taxonomy): Eukaryota > Viridiplantae > Streptophyta > Pinopsida > Pinales > Pinaceae > Pseudotsuga > Pseudotsuga menziesii. Next base: position 149,510 of record LPNX010363350.1, on the reverse strand, counting down.
GAATGGTTGTTCCAATTTCAAGAACAAGTTATAATAAAAAATCTGGTAAGAAATGACCAAATTACTGCTCTTTTTTATAACAGTCGTTTTTATTACCGAAAGGAAACCCAAAAATGCACAGTTTTCTGTTCTGGCCACGTTGGTATATCCAGAATGGCGTTTCTGATTCCAAAAATAGGTTATAATAAAAATTCTAGTAAAAATGACCAAGTTATGACCCTTTTTTATAACTGTCGTTTCTATAATCAGAAGAAAGATCTCCTTGACGAGAGCCCCAAAATCATGTAGATCTACAGAAAAAACATTAAGAAACCCTTGAAAAAACTCTACAAAAATATTACACAACAAGTTAGGGTTAGTGTAGAAAAGAGAACAATGCAGAAATATGCCAAGATCTGAAGAGAAGCCTAATGGATACCAAATATAAAGAAAATCTACAACAAAATGATAATTCCCAAATGATAATCATTATTAATTGAAAGCTATAGAAGGTACTAGATCATATAAATCTGCTCTAATACCATGTTAGAATAGTAGAGTCAAGCTAAACTAGTTAACCTATCTAAGCAACCAATAACATATCATAAAAGATAAGAACATGAAAAAAAAATACAAGAGAACACTAATATGCATGGTTCACCCTAATGGGTTACATCCATGGGAATGTAGTCTTCTATTTTCTCCATAATGTCTTCTCCAATCTTACAAGAGAGCAAAGCACAAATACCCCAAAGAATATTGATGATGTACAATAGTGTCACAATAGTACCACTACTACATCAAGAATACATGATTTGTAGAGACTCACTTGACCCTATTATATACTAAGAGATGAGGAGGAATTACTCTCACATATTGCATGTGGGATAATATAATTCTCCAAAATAACATCACTTAATACAATACCATGGATAAATACTCTACACAAGTAAATACACCACCATATAACTATGGGTTAAATGTATTACTCATTTACATAAGATTGTAGACAACTTCCGACATAATACAAAGACATTATTACCTTCCAAGTAATATAATATATTCCAACAACAATACCTACAAAATTCTAATTAGGAACTATTAGGTATAACTCCCGATTGATTGTTATTCCAATGCCAATGCATATATTTATACATTTCAGGCGGTGGTTGAGATTCCGACCGGCCTATCCATATTCCTACGTAACTGTTCAGCTTCCTATTCTTTATTTATTTATTTACAATATTATAATCCCTAATGGATTATATTCTAACAATCCCCCTCTTAATCCGAAGGGGTGTTCGTAAGTCCGAGCATGTTTCTGAATTATTCAAACTTTTCTCGTCCAAGCGCTTTGGTGAAGATGTCTGCAACTTGATCATTTGTGGAACAATGTCGAAGATGGACTGTCTTGGCCTCTACATGATGTCGAATCAAATGATACTTTGTGTTGATGTGTTTGGTTCAATCATGGAATCTAGGATTCTTAGCCAGCTTGATTTCA